>JALXFT010001763.1:0-279999 GCA_023376895.1 Aspiorhynchus laticeps
TGGTGAACCTTCCCAGGAGTGGCCGGCCTACTAAAATTACTCCAAGAGCGCAATGACGACTCATCCAGGAGGTCATAAAAGAACCCAGAACAACATCTAAAGAACTGCAGGCCTCACTTGCCTCAATTAAGGTCAGTGTTCATGAATCAACAATAAGAAAGAGACTGGGCAAAAACGGCATCCATGGGAGAGTTCCAAGGAAAAAGCCACTGCTGACCAAAAAGAACACAAAGGCTCGTCTCACATTTGCCAAAAAAATATCTTGATTATCCCCAAGACTTTTGGGCAAATATTCTGTGGACTGATGCAACAAAAGTTGAACATTTTGGAAGGTGTGTGTCCCGTTACATCTGACGTAAAACCAGCACAGCATTTAAAAAAAAGAACATTATACCAACAGTCAAACATGGTGGTGGTACTGTGATGGTCTGAGGCTGCTTTGCAGCTTCAGGACCTGGACGACTTGCCATAATTGATGGAACCATGAATTCTGCACTCTATCAGAAAATCAGTTTGTGACCTCAAGCGCACATGGGTTATGCAGCAGGACAATGATCCCAAACACACCAGCAAGTCCACCTCTAAATGGCTCAAGAAAAACAAAATTAAGGTTTAGGAGTGGCCAAATCAAAGTCTGGACTTAAATCCGATTGAGATGCTGTGGCATGACCTTAAACAGTCCATTCATGCTCGAAAACCCTCCAATGTGGCTGAATTGAAACAATTCTGCACAGAAGAGTGGGCCAAAATTCCTCCACAGCGATGTGAAAGACTCGTTGCCATTTATCGCAAACGCTTGATTGCAGATGTTGCTGCAAAGGGTGGCACAACCAGTTATTAGATTTAATTACTTTTTCACGTAGTGCCAGGCAGGTTTGGACAGCTTTTTCCCTTAATAAATGAAATCATCATTTCAAAACTGCATTTTGAATTTACTCGGGTTATCTTTGTGTTAATATTAAAATGTATTTAATGATCTGAATCATTCAAGTGTGACAAATATGCAAAAAATAAAAAAAAAAACAGAAAGGGGGCAAAAACTTTTTCACATCACTGTAATTACCCAGATCAAGGTCCAGAAACATAGCAAGGACATCTGTAAAATAATCCACGTGACATCAGGGGTTCAACCGTAATTTTACGAAGCTACGAAATTACTTTTTGTGTTCAAAGAAAATAAAAACAACGACTTTATTCAACAATTTGTCTCCTCCGCGTCACCCTGGCGCCGTTCTGGAGAGTATCCACTGAACGTAAACAGCATATGCTATTCTGTGTCAGCTGCATCACGCGGATATGTTGTTTAATTTCAGATCAAAGCGCAAACAACATAGAACACGTATCCGCGTGGCGCAGCTGACACAGAATAGCATATGCTGTTTACGTTCAGTGGATACTCTCCAAAAAGCCGCCTGGGTGATGCGGAGGAGACAAATTTTTGAATAAAGTGTTTTTATTATCTTTGCGCACAAAAATTATTCTCGTAGCTTCATAAAATTACGGTTGAACCCCTGATGTCACAGGGAAAGAGAGCTCTCAGAATTCATCAAAAATATCTTAATTTGTGTTCCGAAGATGAACGAGGTCTTACGGGCTTGGAACGACATGAGGATGAGTAATTAATGACAGAATTTTTATTTTTGGGTGAACTAACCCTTTAATAAAAACGTAACTCTTTATCGTTATCGATACGTCAGTAGGTCAGTAACTTTCCTCAGCATCAAATACTTTATATAGGCCTTTATACACTGTTTAAAGATAAGTAAAAATACTAGGACACAATGTTTTTTTGTTTTTTTTTCAAACAGGTTTTTTTTTGGGGGGGGGGTTGGACTTCATTGCATTGTGGTTTAGGGTTAATGGTTAGTGTTAAGTGTCCGTATTCATTTATTTTACAGATTAGGGTTGTCAAAAAAAAAAAAAAAAATTGTGATTTATTATATAAATTTTTCTTTGTGTTAAATGTGCCTCTAAATATATAAATGTTTTGTTTTAAAATGTGTAAAGAACTTAAATAAACAATGTACTAAAAGTTGCTCAAAAAGTTGTAAAGAGATCAGTGTTTCCCTCAGCAAGAAAACAAAAACATAAACGAAAAATTAAAATAATTGTCATTGTGTGTGTGTGTGTGTGTATATATATATATATATATATATATATATATATATATATATATATATATATATATATATATATATATATATATATATATATATATATATATATATATATATATATATATATATATATTAGTTATGAGAAAAACAATATAAACATTTCTTTGTTGAAATGTGCCTCAAAATCTATTTATGTTTTGTTTTAAACTATAAAAAATGTTACATATTGTTTACATGCATATGTTATTGTTATTATTATAGACTAAATAAATAAATATATTGCTTATATATTTATTTAACATGAGTATCTGCTCTTGTTTTTATTTTGCACTTTGAGCATTGCTTGTAATGCACCTTGGATTGAATTTACACAGTAATGCAAGCTGACAGTGACACTTTTTAGGCTGACACCTGACTCCGATCACAGACCTTTCTCTAAAGAGTGTGTGCTCCTGTCGTCCTGTGACTTTGATATGTGTATGTTTTATGTGTCTCTATCTCCATACGTTAACGTGCACGCATACACACAGATGCAGACCGAGCACAGAAACATGGAATGGACGAGTTCATCTCTGCTAACCCCTGCAATTTTGACCACTCTTCGCTGTTTGAGATGGTTCAGCGGTTGACACTGGACCACAGGCTCAATGATTCATACTCCTGCTTGGTAAGTTTGGGCTATAGCTGTGCTATTTATATTATCATGTATAATCACATTTGCACTACTGAAACTGCACTTTTGTGTCTGATTGTGCTCCTCAGGGTTGGTTCAGTCCAGGTCAGGTGTTTGTATTAGATGAGTACTGTGCCAGGTATGGAGTGCGAGGGTGTCACAGGCACCTGTGTTACCTGAATGACCTGCTGGAGAGGGCAGAGAAAGGGTCCATGATCGACCCCACACTACTGCACTACAGCTACGCCTTCTGCGCCTCCCACGTGCACGGCAACAGGTACTGCTGATCTCACACTCTTTATCTCTTTCTCACTCCATCTCTTTAACACCCGCTTCATTTCATTCTCATTAGTAACCACATTAATTCTCCAATCATTTATCTCTCATGTTCTCTCTTTGTCATTCGTCCTACCCTCACCTGAAGTTCTGTCTTTTCTCCTCCCCCTAAAATCACTCCATCCCTCTTCACTGTCCTGCCTTTTTATCTCTCCATACATCCACTTTCCACACATGGGCAGAAACAGAGGTAAAGTAAGAGCGCAAACTCTCTTTTGACTGCCAACGGACTCGTTCTCCTGTGTTTCATAGAAACCCCATTCTTTCTCCTGAAAGCTTTGTGGTTGGTCACAGGTAATAATGCTTCTCTCCCAGAATCCAACAGTAGTTTCACTGCTTTTACAAGAAGCTCAAGTTGCCTCATTACCTGGTTCACAGGAGTCCTCAAAGTCTGTATACCCTTTAAACAAGTTTCCGTTTTGCAATTATTTTGAGTGTTTTCAGTGTTTTTTTAGGTATATTTATTCAAGATATACATATCATCTATTTAAAATACATACAACATATGTAATTAAAAAATTATGTTTATATTAAAATATGCATTTAAATACTGTACATAATTATTACATATTTATTAAACATTTTAAAAATTATACATAAAATAATTGGAAAGAATGAATGAACAAACTTTGTATTTTAAATGATAAGTCATGATTCCTTTAGCATTTGGCTAATTTGTGTAATATTCAAATTTCTTATTTCTGAATGTTTTTCTTGTCTTTTCGTCTTATTTTTGTCTGAATCTATAACTTTATTCTCATGGTTATTTTCATTATTACTTGCATGATTTATATTATTTCTCTTCTTCTTTTATTTCTCACTTACCCTCACACCATCTTCTGATAACCTTTGTGTATGTGCATCTTTGTGAATGCGTGCGTGTGCGGGATACGAAGCCAAAGAGTGAATGAGCTAGTAAAATGGCCCATGTCAGAGACCGAGCTCCTTAGTTCTCTGTTTCCCTCCCCCCCTGAGCCCTTGACCCCCTCTAAGAAAGAGAACAAAATCATGGAGGTCTGGAGAAAAAGGGAGTCTAAGTCGCAGGTGCTCACAGGCCCCAGAAGGTGAGAATGTTAATGCAACCCCCTCTTTTGACACTGGGGGATGTACGTTAGGGAAGACGGCAATTAAGTTAAATGTCTTCTTTCTTCTGTGTGTGAGATTACTTGATCCATTGTGTGTAATTTTATTCTTATTTATTATATGTGAACGTGCAAAGTAGGTATTTTATACACATTCTGAGTTTTTTTTATTATATTTTAATTAAATGTATATCATTTTCTTTTTTATATTTGCATTGTTATTGTATTTGATTAATTTTTTATATATTATTTTATTAAATTTCAGAATTGTTTTAATATTGAATCATCACCTAGTAATTATTTTCTAAGAAAACGATTTAAAAGGTTTTCAGTCTGGTCTCAGACATTTGCACACTAATTTATGTGTGAATGTGTATCTGTGTGAGGGAGAGAGAGAGAAAAGTGAGGGTGAGGCAGGGAAATAGAAAGTGATAGACATGTGTCGAACCAGTGAGAAACATGCAGGGTAAAGAGAGAGAGAGAGAGTTGAGGGACGCTATGGATGGTGCCTTAAGGTCATGGCTGACAGGATGACAGGTCTCTCCATCTCTCTTTCCAAACTGTCCAAGGCCTCACTCCAGCCTGTCTACTTGTGCCAAAACCTCACGTCCAGCCAACCACGCTCTTTATAACTGACATGGCCCTCAACCTGAACCTCTTGGCATTGGACTTGTATACTGATATATATATTTAAAGCCAAATAATCTACAAGTGTTACAGATAGTGACTGTGTATCTCTAATGTTGTTTGACATCCTACTACTGTGCCATTACCATATCTGGATAACCATATTTGTCTCATAACACACTATTATAAATATGCATGATGCCATGTACTAAAAGGTGAAATGGCATAAATGGCATGGTAAATGTGCAAAAAAAGAAAAAAAAAGTAATATTAACATGGTCCAGTGTGCAAAAAACATGTTTTTTGGACATTGGACATTGGAATCTGTTTTTGTAGATTTGTTTCATATTTGCGTGTTGTTTTCTTTTTTTGTTGTTTTGTTTTATGTGTCTTTTTTGTGTGTTTTGTTTTTGGGGTTGTGTGCGTTTTGTTTTTAGTTTTTTGTTTTGTTTTGTTTTTAGTTTTTTGTTTTGTTTGGCTTTAGTATTTGTTTAGTTGTGTGTTTTGTTATTCTTTAGTTTTGCTTTGTTTTTGTTGTGTGTTTTGTTTTTCTTTAGTTTTTCTTTGTTTTTGTTTTATTTTTTGTGTGTTCTGTTTTTCTTCAGTTTTTCTGACCCACAGAGTGAAAGGATTTTTTCTGCTGGTCCGTCTTTTGTCCATCAGTTTTGTTGTGACACACAGCTAGAACTGAAACACACTCACAGCCGACGTATGTCACCTGCACGCGGTTTAACACACAAACACGCACACTCTTGTGCAGAATGTGACTAAAGGGCCAGGCTCCTTATCGTTTGTGACATGGTAGACGGAAGGAGGGCTGTGAGCAGAGTGTATGTGACAGTGGAGGCGCGGGTCGCCGTGACAGCGGTTTGAGGAGCAGGAGACATGACACGCTCCTCGTCAGTCCGCTCCCCATGTCAGCCCAGCGCACGCTGAAGGACAGCAGGGAAAAGCAAAGGAGGAGGGGCAGAGATATCAGGGGGGGACCACCACGGCTGTCACACCAGACGGGGTCCATCGCTTGGTGGGGGGTTTTCAGGGGGAGGTTGGTGACCGGATCGCCCCTTCATGTTCACAAAAATACCTTAAAATCTTCTGCTGTTGTACACGTCAGCTAGATGTGAGAGAAAGTGAGAGGTGTAGATGTCTGGTATAATGCTCAAATCAATTAGGTTTGACAATTTAGCATCAGTTGCATGGATAACAGCATCTTAAAATAAGTATTTTAAATTTCTGTGTTTATAAAACTGGAAATGATAACGGGCATCATGGTAATTTGGCTAATAAGCTTAGGAGTGCCTCTAGACACATCAGGTGAACTGTTTCTCACAGCCTCCCTCTTTCTGTTATGGAGTCACAATAAGAAACCTGTGAGTGTGTATGTGGTGAGAGGCTGTGGTAATTTGTAGTGTCTTTGTATTGCGGAGGACTCTTTATTTGACCACAGACAGGGAGGGGGGTGTTTAGGCCCTTCCAAAAAGCCTTGCCTGAGGAGAGGATGACACGCACACAGACACACATGTAGACATACACACTAGGAATTGCACCCCCTCATAATGCACAGTGCAGTTGCACATATTGTTGAAAGAGTCTGGGCAGATATCACTAGAAAATGTATGCAAATGTCTCTTTTAAATCTTTTTTTTTTTTTCTGTGGTCGACAAAAATGTCACATTAATTGCACCAGGCAAGTATCAATAACTATGACTTAATTTACATAAGGTTTTTGCTCTCAAATACTTGCAAAAGTGAATTCACCCCAGAGCATTTACATGTATGAACATGTATGCATATGTAAATACACTCAAATAAAGAGCTGGGGCTCTTTCAGAAGATAAAAGTAGAGTCATATTCTTACTTTTTTTTTCCTCTTTCTCTTTAATAATATATGTGGTTAATTAAAAAGTTGAGCAGTTTGTCTGACTCTCTCATTAACACATACCTTTTAAAGAGGATGAATGGAAAATAATTTATAGTGCTTGTATAATAGTCCTGTGTCTGGTCTGTTTTGGAACCCTGTGTTTGTATCTGTGACCCTTGTTACCCTAATGAGACAAGCAGTTGCATTCATTTGCGTGTTTGTGTGTGTCGCCTCAGGCCTGATGGAATTGGTACTGTCACAGTAGAAGAGAAGGAGCAGTTCGAGGAGATCAAAGAACGACTGCGCGTGCTGCTCGAAAACCAGATCACACACTTCAGGTACATCACAGACAGTCTACACAGCATCACATATACCACCTTAGTAACAGCTAGGGATAATAATGAAATATGTGGTATGTGTATATATAATCCATATATATATAATGTCATTTTAATTTTCAAAGTAGTGTGAAACTGCTAAATGCAATGTATATGTAAATGTTGCGTGAAACTAATTGTGTGATGACTGGATATAGTAATGAAACTAAATTTTTTTCAAACAAATTTAAATGGGAATGTATAATGTCTCAATTTTCAATGTTTTAATCAGTTTAAACACTTTTAAATGTTCTCTCTAAAGATATTGCTTTCCATTTGGACGCCCAGAAGGAGCCTTAAAAGCCACGCTGTCACTGTTTGAGAGGGTACTATTTTCCCACACATTTTAGTTTTTTTTATGTATACATGTATATGTATGCATGTATGTGTGTGTGTGACCCTAGACCACAAAACCAGTCATATGTAGCACGGGTATATTTGTAGCAATAGCCAAAAATACATTGTATGGGTCAAAATTATCGATTTTTCTTTTAAAAAAATCATTAGGATATTAAGTAAAGATCATGTTTCATGAAGCTATTTTGTAGATTTCCTACGTAAATATTTCAAAACTTAATTTTTGCTTAGTAATATGCATTGCTAAGGACTTCATTTGGACAACTTTAAAGGTGATTTTCTCAATATTTTGATTTTTTTGCACCCTCAGATTCCAGATTTTCAAATAGTTGTATCTCAGCCAAATATTGTCATATATCCATCCCATACATCAATGGAAAGCTTATTTATGTATAAATCTCAGTTTCACAAAATTGACCCTTATGACTGGTTTTGTGGTCCAGGGTCTCTCTCTCTCTCACACACACACACACACACACACACACACATACACATACAGTATATGTATAACTAAATTAGAAATTAGATGCATATTTACTTAAGCTTGTAGGTCTTTTTTACTTTCTGTCATGCTTTTTCAACACAGACATGAATATATTTCTAATTTGGTTTCTGCAGGTCTTAATGAAGGACATTGTGACACCCGTACCTCAGGACGAGGTGAAGGCAGTGATCCGTAAATGTCTGGAGCAGGCAGCTTTAGTGAACTACCAGCGTCTCTCAGAATATGCCAAGGTGGAAGGTAGGAGGCACATAAACCAGTTTTGCAGAGTTTCTTTTCCTTTCTGCGCTGTCTTCAGTAATATAGCACTTGACATATTCTTCTCTTAGAAACAGTGCTTAACAACAGTGATGCTCAACTAACCAGTATTCCATGGAGGCAATGCTGAAATGCCACTGTTGATTGCTTTTTGGGGGGTTTTTTCATAAAAGGAATGCTTACAATGGAGCAATAATTAACTGTTGGGGTGTATAATGGCTTTTTATGTTGGATAATTGTCCTGTAGTATGTACCCAGATAGTAATTATGTATATAATTTCTTTATAAAAATAATAATAATATTTATAATAATAATCATAATGTTTTTGAATAGGTATTTTTGATTCAGGTTTGTTTTAGCTCTTTCTAGCAGATTATAGAGTAAAAATGCATTCAATTCCCCCTCTCAAACCCTGGCCTCAGTGCCATATTGTTCTGCTCAGTGGTTTTTTGCTGCCCTCTGTTAATGGTTGCATCTTTCCTGTGGTTTAGCTTTTAGGACTAGAAGTACTGTACAGCAACAAATACACTTTTCCTTTCCAGCTCTTCATCACCTTTCCAGCCCCCCCTGCTTCATATGTTTATTGCAGAATTGCTGCCTTTTTACTAGTTTTCTTTGTGTCTTTTTTCCTCTTTCTTTCTCCTTCTAACTGTTTATCTCTCTCTGCTCCCTCCCTCTGCGCTTTCCTCTTGTTTATTGGCTTTTCGTCTTATTTGGAGCCCTCTCTTGTTGGGCCAGTTTGAGAAGCCAATATACAGTGCAAAGCTGGATTGCCCACTCAAGCAACACTTATTTGTGTGTTGTAAGTGAGACGGTTTCTTTCATAGACATGGACAGCTAAACTGTGGCTTACACACGGGTGGTCTTTGATGTCAAATAATAGCCATGTTTATAGGACGAGTGTTTTTATTTTGTCTAGAATGTTTTTAATATTTCCTTTTCTAAATAATTTTCAATGACTGTCCATGTTCATGAAGAAATATGAGTGGGCACTGCAGATACTGAAGGAGAAGCCCTTAGTATCTGTTTGCCAAATGATGTCGATGTTGTTCCCTATTGATTGCTGAGCACTGAACTGAATGTGACTTTTGTACTAACCCAAACTAACCAATAGCTTGCAACACACTCTCAAGTCTTTCCAGAGACTAAGATGTTCAACTGGATTAAAAGCAAGGCTAATAGTGGAAATCAACAGAATTCTGAAGTGACTAAACCAAAAGTATTTGCAAAGTATTTTTTCTCACCAAAACTATTTACAGTGAGTCCAGTGCAATATTTTGTCATTCTGAAAATAGTTCATGCACTATCCATCAAAGGTTTGGAATAAATGTTTTTGAAACAAGTCTCTTATTTAAAAAAAATAAAATAAAATAAATTTAATACTTTTGTAAGGACAAATAAAATGATAGTAAAGATATTTAAAATGTTACAAAAGATTCTTATTTCAAATAAATGCTGTTCATTTGAACATTTCATTAAAAATATCATTGTTTCCACAAAAATATTGAGCAGCAAAAACTCTTTTCAACACTGAAAATAATAAGAACCATTATTAATAATTGAGCAGATAATTTAAAGAACCATTATTAATAATTAAGCAGATCTAATCAGAACATTAGAATTGTTTTCTGAATGATCACGTGACACTGAAGACTTGAGAAATGGCTGCTGAAAATTTAGCTTCGCCTTCACAAGAATAAATTGCATTTTAAAATATATTGTAATTGAAAACAGGCATTTTAAATGAATTATTTCACAATATTACTGTTTTTACAGTATTTTTGATCAAAATTATAAATGGAGCCTTGGTGAGGATAAGCAACGTCTTTCAAAAACATAAAATATTTTAATTATTCCAAACTTTTGACTGGTAGTCTATATCTGAATAAAAATGAATGACCTTCCTTCCAAATAAACAATAGTGACAAATTGTTACAACAATAGGTCCTACTCTAAATTAAGTGGTCTTAACTACTATGTACTTACACCAAAAAAATAAGTACAATGTATTTATTGTGTTCAAATTGTTTTGCAGATCACATTTGCTGCTATTGAGGTGGGATACTGGTAAGGTTAGGTACAAGTTTGGTGGTATGGGTAGGTTTAATGATTGGTTAAGATGTGTAACGGGGCGAACAAGACGTGAGACGTGCGGATCCATGTGCAAGCTTTATTCAATAAACAGTTAGATCACAGGCAGGGTCAAACGGATATGGGCGGGTGGTAGGGCTGTCAAAATGGCTGAAAAACTAAAATCGAAATTTTGTACCTAAATATTATCAAAATTCGAATTATATTCGAATTTAAAAGGCATAATTTCAGTTAGAGGAAAAAAAGCTTTTGGCTTCTCCCCTGAGGCCACAAGAGGGCGCATCGAGCTAAATATGACTAATTCACTGTTATTCAAAGCATAAAATAACACGACTATCTTTGAAAAATGTTTAAAATAATGTTTAACCATATATAATTATTAATTAAATTGCTTAAACAATTAGAAACAAAAAAGCATCATGTATATACACAGGTTAATACAAAGCACGGAAAACCAATCACAAAGAGTAACGTTTTTTTCATTTAAAAACACGAGATGCAGTGGAATGGGGAGAGACCCGTCCCGCCATAAAGTTTTGAGACGTGTTTTTTCAAAGTTGAACTTACAATAATTTTAAATCGCTTTCTAAATATCCGACTCTCTTTTGGGAGACGCGAGTGCAACAGTGATAGATGTCCCTCTAGAAAATGTGATACATTTGCGTTCTGTGTGAACGGCTTGGTTTCAGTTTTGACGTAAACAACATCATCTCGCATTGATGTTCTCTTTTTCTGCAGTATTTTGAATGAACAACATATCCAGTGGGTTCAACTGGATAAGTAAAAAAAAAAAAGCATGAAAATGCAATGACACCTACCTACATCTTCATCGCATCTCGTGCGCCACTGATAAGGCTGCCTGACGCACACCTAAAATTCGAATGCAACGTTTTGCATTCGAATGTGGTGCACGTTTTAATATGGATGCACACGCTTTATTTGACTACTTTTGACCTGTTGAACACTACCACCCGCCCATGTCATTAAAGACCCAGGACAACTTTGAATATAACTCTGATTGGATTCATCTGAAAGAAGAAAGTCATATACACTTAGGATGCCTCGAGGGTGAGTAAAACATGGACACATTTTTAAGGCCACCTAGTATTAAGTGGGACCCAATAATATGTTTAAAACTTGATTTGAGGGAGTTTATAGAGTTTTTAGTCTTTGTGCATTTTATAGAGCTTTAAGTCTTCACACATACTGACCTACAGATCATATCAGGACTGATTGATCACTAATAATTTTGAGATGCAGTATATCAGTTACTTGGCTTTTTGCTGCCAGGCAACTTTCCATGCCACTAAATTTGGTCAAAAGCCCCTTATTGCACATGCAGCCGTTGTGCTTCTTTCTCTCTCTTTCTCCTCTGACTCCTTGCTCTTGCATGCCCCAATCCTCTTTTATAGGGAAAAAGAGAGAAATGTATGAGCATCCTGTCTTCTGTTTGGCGTCACAAGTGATGGATTTAACCATTCGTGAGTACCCTGCTCATCTGGAGCCACTCCATCACTTCCGCCACCCCTCTTTTTTTTTTCTTTTCTAATTTTTTCGTTCTCGAGCACTTTCACAAACAGTTATTCCCTCATGCCCTGACCGGCACCATCCTCTTATCTTGCTTGCAGTCTGCTTGCCTTTTTCTTTGAGTTTGTGACTTGCATGAGTGATTCAGCCACTTTATGTTGTTTTGATCAGACCGTCCCGTCCAGCTGAGTCAGTGTGGCAGCTGTTCTTTCTGTTTTCTGTTTATTCTTTCTGTTTGTGACTTGAATGCATTTTTACTTTGCTTTTGTGTAAGTCACTCCTCCCCACCTTTGTCCGTTTATCGATGTGTCCCAGGTTTACAGTATTGGCAAGGTACAGAGTGAACAAAAATAATTGACATTATCTCCAACCCAGGAACAAAACAGGGATTTTGACGCAGTTTTCAGAGACATTGTATTTCTAATAGTTGTTTTTTTTGTCTGTAATCCACTCCAACAGCTTATCACTGTGCATCTTCACTGTTTTTCTGTCTGTGATTTGGTTTATTGTTTCTGTCTTGGGACAAACTTGGTTTACAATTGTAAAAGCAGGGGTGTAAAGTACTTGAGTAATTGTACTTTATTACTATACAGGAATTTCTGCTTTACTGAAGTACTGTACTTATACTGAGGAAAAATATGCTTATACTCTGAATATCTAAACAAAATAGCAAAAAAGTAGAAAGTCTGGTCACAGGTCTATGTGGTTTAAATTTTTGTGCAGCTTAATATTTTTGTATGAATCTTGGTCCAGTTTTTCTGCATTTCCTTGTATATAAAGTTCAAAATTTGAATTTCTTTACTGTCACTTTTGATAAATGCATCCTTGTTGGATAAAAGTATTTATTTCTTTCTAAAACACAATTTTACTAAACCCCAAACTTTTACACGGTATTTTAAATTTTTCATTTAATTTGAAAACAGCCAACAGAATTATTTTTTTATGTGGTTATTCTTGTTTTTGAAAAGATCAGCAGTCACCCCAAAATGGCCTTTCAAGCAGTTAATAATTGTTTATTAATGCATTTAATTAGCTGGTGATCACTGTGCAAATAACTGCTGCTAAATTTAAAGCAATTTATTTATTTTTTTACTAAACTCTAAATTGTGGAAGCCTTTTTATTTTCATTCAAGTATGTTTTGCTTTTACGCTGTATTTTTACACCCCTGTTTAAAAAAAAGGTTTGTTTTTCAACCTAAAACAACCACTCCGGTAGAGTTTCTTTCACACAGTCTCTCATGGAATGATAGAGTGGAACACGGGTCTTTCACTCTTAGACAGCCCTGTCCTTGAACGCCTCTTTCTTACTTATTCTTTCCTTCTCTTTCTAATTCCCCATCAGATCTCTCATCTGAAACAAAATGAATGCTTATCCCTTCTCCCTTTTCTCTTTCCCCTACTTTCTCCCTTCCCTCTTCCTTTCTTTTTCTCTTTCTTTCTTTTTAGTAGAGAAATCTCAGAGGGATCAGATGGATGCAGGTGACATCTTTTGTCTGACTTACTATTAAATTCATTTTAAAACAGCCCCCCACCCTCCCCCGAGCTCTAAACATAACCAGCTCACAGCATTCACATGGGAAGTTAAGCAGATAAAGGGAACCATGGGAATGTTGGGACAACGTTATGCCAATGTCTCCTACACTTTGCACTCTCCTAAACATTGCATCTTAATGTAGATGCATTTTCCATGAGCTGGTAAGCATTTTATAAATGCATTACCAGTCTATGGAACATGCAGAGTTGAGTATTTCTTTCATTCTTAAACCTTCAAAAATCGAAATAAATAAAATAATAATAATTATGTAAAGGGGTCATCGGATGCCCATTTTACACAAGTTGATATGATTCTTTAGGGTCTTAATGAAAAGTCTATAATGAAAAGTCTGTCAAAATCAGCTCTGTTTTTATCAAGCCATTCTAGTCAATGTTGCTTTAAATCCTAGTGAGCTCTGCTGACTCCGCCCCTCTCTTCCGTGGAGTGACGAGCAGACCATAGATATGTGTAGATTCCCTATTCAACCGCTCCAGATACGTTGACGCGTCAGCCATCTCGCATTCACCATAATAATCAATGAATATTCAAAGATATACAAGCGTATAACTTGCTGTTGCAGATGCACACAGTCAATGCACTCAAAGATTCGCAGACCGTTCCAAAAATGGCGGATGGTTTACGTATCGCGGCCCATAGAAACAGTTGATAATGAGGTAGCCGTGAAACTGGCTAACTAGCACATTATTAGGAAAGGCGATTTGTAAAGATTCATAAAAACCCTTATACTCACTTCTTCTGTAGATAAAGCTGGATCACGAATGATTTGGGCGAACGTAGACGCATTTTTAGGCAGATCGGGATCGGCGCATTCACTTCAAAATGAAAGTAACGTTAATCCTCTGAGTCTTCAGCGGTTCAGATGTCGGGAGTAAATGATGACTGCTATATTCATTATTACATCCAACAACTAAACACTTCAATCGCTTAATCTGAGACATCTTGTCTTCCCCTGCACCGGAGTGACGGGTGACAGCTCACTCAGGGCGGGTCTAAGGTAAGACGGTCTTGTCAATCAACTATCGTGGGAGGGGCCTGTACAGAACTACGTCATTCTGACAGGAATCTCAGAACAGCCTGATTTGAGAAAGGGGATTTTAAAATGGGTATTTAAAAAAAACACTGGGTGGATTTTTATCATTATAGGACGGATGTGTACACACACTTCCAACACACATTTGTTCAAACGACTTGAAAAGTGAATTTTGCATCCGATGACCCCTTTAATTACAATTAAAGTGATACTCTCTCTGCACCAAGTGCGTGATTAAAGTAACACTTTACTATAAGATTAAATTCTTTAACATTTGTTAATGCATTAGATATCATCAACTTGCAATGAATACCTTTTTTACAGCATTTATTAATTTAGGTTAGATTATTACATTTATTATATATTAAAATTATATATTGCAAATAAATATATACTACTACACAATACACGTTTCATTATGCATGTTTGTTCACAGAACATTTACTAATGTTATTTTATAACATTATTATTTCAAAACATTAAATGTTAAATTAGCATTAACCAAGATTAATAAATGTTGTAAAACTGTTCATTGCTTGTTTATATATTACTTAAGGCTTATGCTTTCAAATTGAATCTTAGTGTAAAGTGTTACAGAAAATCTCTAATGGGTCAAATAGCAATACTGATGCACTGTTAATGATTTTTTCAGTTCATATCATATTGCTGATTTTCCATTAGAGTAAATATGGTGACATGACGGAGTCTGTGTGTGGTTTCTGAAACCTTTACAAAAATATCAGAAAAATACATATTTAATCTACAAAGTACAGTATGTCATGGATTGGTTTAGAAACCCTCCATTCATGTCTTGAATTAGGGAAAACAGGTATTTCAAAATGTCTAAGTCATTTTGGATACTTTTGAAAAATAATCCAAATGTCAAAATCCTACTGGCACATTCTGTTCACTGCAAATGAAGTACCTGATTTTGCACTAGTACATGACATTACGTCCCTGCATGGACAGTAACCCTTTAAAAGGCCACAAATATTATATTTTTTGAAAGTCTTCAGTCCTACTGAAGGAGCTGAAGATGACTCCGATACAATTAGAGGAAAGGTCAGAGGGTTAATTCACATTTAAGGGTCGTGTGCTTTGTGTTTAGTGATGAAAGCACTGTTGACTGAGAGGGGGGTGTTACTCTTCAAAATTACGTTAATTGTTTTGACATTTGTCACACAGCAAATGACTTCACTTCCTAGTTCCTCTGTCTTTGTGTTCCTCCATCAAAATGCCACATTTACCACAGTCAAAAAAAGACAATGCTGAAAGATCTCAAAAACAGACAGCACAAACAAATCTTTGTTCAAAACCAACAGCAGCTACACAAACAAAAATCAGTTAGGTTGTCTAAATCACATAAAAACACCCTCTCAGCCAATATTGAAACATTATGAACTACAGTATAAAAACATGTATCCATACACATTGGTCTCATAAATGTCTCTTTACTTTGCAATCCCATCCTTAACCAACAGCAATAAACAATTCGCCTTATATTGTGTGTATTCATCATGCTAAAGACCACTGAACATATTTCCATTTTCACAACAGTCCACTGTAAATTGGTATGTGATTTCTTTAATTTCATGCTCTTATATTTAAATTGAACTCCTGTCGTTCTCCGTGTCATCTAATGACAGATGAGATAGACAATGAAGGGTAGATTTAAGTATGACATGTTTAAGAGAGAGGTGCTGCCAGCTTGTATTGACAGAGAGAGGTAGAAAATGAGATGACATAAATTCCTGCATGTGCTGAATATTATGCATGATGACTATAACATATTTGTTGTCGTTTTTATCCTTTCTTTTTCCTCAGTTCCTTGGTTTGACTCATTATACTTGCATTGCTCTTTATTGACTCATTATGGTTCATGTCTACAGAACTGAGTGTTGACAGAGTGTCAAGATTATGCTAAATCGTTAACTAAGACAGCAGAGTTGATATATGCAGCAGCTAATTTGTGGTTCATCAATTCAAATGAAAATTTAGACATAATTCTGAACTTTACCCATCTCTTACATACTCTGTAATTTTAATTGTCATCTAAATTTTGTCTTCGTAGCAGATATGTTTATGAAGTGAATCCTCGGAGAAGGATTTCAGTTAAATTCTATTTAATTCACTGTTAAAACATAATGTATTTTTCTGCTTTGCAGACAGTACATATTAAATTTAAAATCACATGAAGTAAAATGCAGTTTACCTTAGGCATCAGACAGGCTGAGGAAAGTCCAGTGTTTTCTGTGTGCGTGTATTTGTATGTCTGTATTAACTGTTGTACCTTTGTGCCTCAGAAAATGTAGGGCGCTTAGTCACACCTGCCAAAAAGCTTGAGGACACACTCCGTCTGTCCGAGCTGGTCATAGAGGTGCTTCAGCAGAATGAGGAACATCATGCAGAGGTGAGGGTGCCAGACATTACGTGGTAGACATGCTTAAATATACAAGGATGAAAAGAAATATGTCAGGGGCATAGTTATGTCAAAACAAGCAATGCTGATTCAATAATAAGACCTCAGAGCAACTTAAAATGTTTTCAATAATAATAATAATAATAATAATGATAGTAAAAAAACAAAACAAAAAAAAGGGTCCTCAATGACTGCTAACACTCTTTAGGTAACATTCCCCATTAGAGCAGCCGTCATCCTCTCACAGACAACAGCAGAATATATGTGTGTTTTTGTGTTTTTAAATTATGTGCTCCGCAGGCTACATGCCCAAGTACGGGAGGTCAGGCGGTACAGTATTATTTATTTTTTGCTGTCATCAGTGGCATACCCTGCTCTTGCATGCCAGTCTCATGATCTGGCCTGCCCTGGAAGAGGCTTTACATGGGCATCGCAAATCAGGAGTCAGGCATCTGCAGGGTAGATTTATTTAATTTCAGTTCAGCTAATTCTAAGTTAATTAAATTCAGAACTAGATAGATAGATAGATAGAATTAACTGAACTGAAATTACTGTCACATTGAGTACATTCCAGTTTGAAGGCATCGCAGTCAATGGACAAAATGACTACAGTTGTTCATCTTTATTTCAGTTTATTTCAAGTCTGTTACTGTTTTTTTGTTTTCTTTTGTAAATTCCATTTACACTTCTAGTGCCAGGTTCATTAAACCATTAAAGGAATAGTTCACCCAAAATTCATTAAGAACAAAAAGAGGATATTTTGAATTATGTATTTTTTTCTTGTCTGTCTATTTGTTTGTTGTCCATATACAATGAAAATCAGTGAGGTCCAATATTGGTTGGGACCACACTGACTCTAATTATATAAACAAAAAGATTATTCAAAATATCTGCCTACAGAAATGGCTACAGGTTTGGAACAACATAGTCATACTTTACTCATCAGAATTATTCATTTTTGGGTGGCTTATCCCTTTAAGCACATAAAACCATTTTAAATAAACATGTCGACTATATGCATGGGATTGTTTATGGTATTTTACATGGTCCAGTCATTCATCATGCCCCTAAAATTACATGTTTAAATGTAAATGTGCATCATGTACATGCACAAAATAATTGAATAAATGTGGTAAATTGATGGACGTACATATATATCATGTAATTTTTATGCCGTCAGTGACAATTGCATGTCAAAACCTAGACTCTTTACAAGAGTACCAAACTGTTTTAAGCATAATAATTATTTGTTTGCTTCCATTTGCTCAAGATCACTGTTAACTGTTTTAACATTTTCCAATTGCATTTTAAAGCCCTTTAATGCTGAAGCATTTATGATAATCAAGTACTCAAACCGAAACACAGAGCGAAGAAAATCTCATGTAACTCTCACTGTTTTTCATGACTTGTTTGTTGGCTGGAAAACGTTGGACAGGGTAAAGAGGTATGTAGACCATAGAGTCCCCCTCCATGTGCATGTTGCAGCCCCTGCACTATGGATGGAGGGATTTCCACTCCCCCCCCCCCCCCAATTTCGTCGTCCCCATCTCTGCTTGGACACCCCATCCTTCCCCTGGTCAGCTGTCCTTGTGGAGCTTTGAGCAAGTTGCTTGTTTCCACAAGCACAAGGGGACAGTGCTTCACCTGTGGAAGCAGACACCCCAAAAAAACTCAATGAAAATGAGACTGGTCTCATTTTCACCGTTGCACAGCCCCAATAATATCCAAACTCCCCTCTGTTTTGTGTCTTTCAGCTTGGTTTGGTCTGCTAGCTTCACTTACCAGCTCTGACTACAAATATAAAACTGTGTAACAAATGCACTTCTCTGTGGTTTTTTTTTTTTTTTTGGGAGAGATGTTGCAAGAAAACAAACTGGTCTCAAAAATACTTGTATGAAACTTTGTTTGAGTGGTCAGTGACAACAGCATGCCTTTTTAAAGGAGAGGGAGCCATGATCTACTTTTCATTTGTCTAACATGCTTGATGCATATCTACAGGCCAGATGTGTTACAAACAGCAGCGTGGTTTGATCAGCAGCAGAGGAATCTCATATACAGAAGACATAATTACACTCTTAAAAATAAATGCAATAGAAAGAGCCTTTTTAGGTTCCCCAAGAACCTTTCTGAACTTTTATTTATTATAAAGAACCATTTGTGTAATGGAAAGGTTTCATGGATGTTAAAGGTCTTCATGGAACCAACAACGCCAATAAAGCACTTTTATGTTTAAGAGTGTATTTAAAATGATTTTGTTTTGAACAGAGAAATAATGCTAATAAGTACTGAGATTGTGCTGCTAATCAATGCTGCTGCTGCATGCTGGGAATAAATTAGGCATAAATTCCTGTGCATGGACTTCACATCTGCAAAATGGAAAGTAAATAAAGGATATACTTTAAGTATAAATCAATGTATGTGAATTAGACATTAGCTGTGCTTTTTAGAAGAGGGAGTAGCATGAGAGTTTTAATGCATGAGATAATCTCATGACACTCCACAGACACAAAGATGAAAAATTACATTACTGGAGAGTCTGACATAAATCTCAAAACTATTTCAGTGTAATTTTTATAGATCTGTGGACTGTCATGCCCTTACATATAAGAGAAAGGACTGAACTTCAGTGTATGTCTTTATATTACAAGGCTAATTTTATTTTTGCTTTCATTTCCCCCTTTTTTCTGGCTCTTGTGTTGCCTCTGTTTCTCTTTCTCTCGATGCAGGCATTTGCTTGGTGGTCAGACCTGATGGTTGAACATGCCGAGACGTTTCTGTCTCTATATGCTGTGGACATGGATGCGGCACTGGAGGTCCAACCACCAGACAGCTGGGACAGCTTCCCTCTATTTCAGCTGCTCAATGACTACCTGCGCATTGACTGTGAGTATTTGCAATGATCTTTTCTGGACAGGTCCACATATTTTATGCCTTATTAAATGAATATTGTAGTTTAAATACAAGGTAATTTCTATTGACACCATATGTCTCATATACCGTCAGAAACATTTTCAAACGTTCAATAATTTATTTTAATTAATATATATATATATATATATATATATATATATATATATATATATATATATATATATATATATATATATATATAGAGAGAGAGAGAGAGAGAGAGAGAATAATCATGGTTATCATAAATGAATAAATTAAATGAATGAAATTGGAAATGGTCGTATCTACAGTCCATAATTGCATATTTGTGATGTTGCATACCTACTATAGGTTACAAATTGCAACAAAGCAGAGCTTTAAGAGACAATATAGAAGAATTAAGGGCCAAATAGTGAAACCCGCAGGGGGTCGAACCAACACATTGAATGTAAAGAGTTTGCTCAAGGCCTTATCACGTCTCTAATGAACTGAAGTCAATGGGGTGCTGTCCATGGTGCTAAAGCCACGCTGCCATGGGCTGCAGTTGACTAATTATCCTAGTGGCATTCTTTGCACAGCTTTACAGGTTGTTGTCTGGTAACCTATTCTTGATATTGGATTGCTTTTTCTGCTGGGAGAGCTAGAGCTTGAGAAAGCAAGAGTGTGTACTGTGTATAATATAAACAATTTAACAGCCTTTTCCTTTTTAAAGTACATAAATTGTATTTTATTTTTGAATATTTTTTCCCTTACATTCACATGCTTGGTATTTACTTGTTTGTTAGCATCTCTTGTAAAGAAGGGAGCAAAGGTCTTTTATACATGGTCTGTTTTCCAGCATTACAGCAGAGAAAGACCTTCTTATCCATCTTATTTTAAGGGCTCTAAATAATAAACATGATCAAAACTTTGTACACAATCTACGACATGCCTTCTGTCATCTGATTGATGCTTTACATTTTTTTTAGCAAGTAAAAAGCCTTTGTGTAATTCTGAAAACAGAATTTCTGTCTTTTTGCTGCACAATCTTTGCTGATTTCATAACATAAATGTAAGATATTTTACATTGTTAGTAATATTTCAAGAAGAACACTTACTGATTTTTTTTTAATCATCTCCAAATTACATATTTTTGCTCAGTTTGGACCTCTAAGTTTTTCTTAGTTTTTTGAGTATTAGATCCATATTCTCAATATATCATATATGAGCCATAAAAGCCTGATGCAATAAATATGATACTTAAAAAAACACAAATGCAAACTTTTAAAATTAATTTTATTTTTGTCTTACTAAAGTTCCAGTAAGCTTAACAGTGTTAAACACAATCTAGTTTCATCTAGTTCCCCAATTTAGCACCATGTAGTTCCCCATAAACCCACACACATATTACTCCTCGCTACAACACAGAGACACATATCACCTCCCTCTGGCCTCCTCACACACAAGCACACTTGCATAAACACAAACACTAGCAAACACCATCGAGCGACAGCCTACAGCGTGCACTTCATCTGTGGAACAGGACATTCAGCATGGAAGGTCACTATCGTCCTGTGCCTGTAGCACTGAGCTAGGCATGAATCAGCCTTAACACCAGACAGGCGCTAAAGCAGAAGCTATTCATGCTGCTAATGAGGTCTAAAACAGAGGAGCCTGGGAGACCCCACTGCCCCGGCCACTTGCTCGCGGACAAACACAGCCAAGTGGACAACCACCGCCGCTCAAGTGGCTAATTGGAACAGAGCAATCAGGGAAGCAAACAAACATGGCACCTACTGCGAATGATCGACCTTGAGTACAACAAGAGAGATAGTGAGAGAAATAGAGATGCTATGACTACTATGCTTAGTCATGACATGCTAAAAAATGCATTTTCCACCAATACAGTAGGCTTTCTTCATTCTTCAATTCTCTTCACTTCAGTGTCACATGACCCTAAAGAAATAGTTTACAAAAAAATATGAGAAAGTTTGCCATTGACTACTTGCGACTTTTATGTTATGTTGTGTTGTGTTTTGTGTGTTGTGTGGGTTGTGTTATTGGTTGCGAAAATTGCAACCAATCAGATAAATCAAAAATCACTCATATAATATTTAGTTTGATCTCCTGAAATTAACAAAAATAGTCAGGCCTTACTACAGCATGTATCCTGTTGAAAGTGCCATAACACTTTAATGTTTTGCCACCTTCATTTGTCAGATTTGCTTAGTCACACATTTTCTGCTGTTACTACTAGATGTCAGCAATCATTCATTCTGTTCTTTCTCTCTTTTCCACTTTTCGTTTTTGCTGTTTCAGATAATCTATGTAATGGGAATTTTCATAAGCACCTGCAAGACCTGTTTGCTCCTCTGGTGGTGAGGTATGTGGATCTAATGGAGTCCTCCATAGCTCAGTCCATACACAGAGGATTTGAACGAGAGTCTTGGGAACCTGTCAAGTAAGCAAAACACTTTTTCATTTTAAACGTTTATTATGAAGATTTTAATTCAGCACAGTTATAAAAATAAAAATGCATGCTTGGCCTTCTGCAATCTCACCATTTACACAGTAAGTTTTCTTGTGTTCAGAAACAGCTAAATGGATTCCAACAGAATGAAAAAGGATTCACGAGGTGTTTTGTGTCTTTTGTTTTCTTGAATCTTTATTGGCACTTGTCTACTTGTTTTTAACAGCATAAACATAATAATTTTCAAGATTTCGATTTGTTTTCTTTCTTTAACTAGCCCTAATTTTCTTACAGTCCAAACCAACCCTGCTTGTTGAACTTGAAAAACATTCTTACATGATTCCCAAATATACAAGTCATCAGAATAACTTGGAATCACTCAACAAAACAACATACTGTAACACAAAGTGTGTGACTGTAAGAATGTTAATGCTAATTGAATCAACAATCTGCACTTCAGCAGAAACAAAAGTGTGTTTTCTCGTAAAACTAGAGCCGAAGTGGTGAGGATGTGATTCACTCCATCTCATGTGCACTTCTCATCTCTACAACACCATATTATCTCTGAATTAATTTTTCATCTTGTGCTCTACACATACTGTACATAATGCTGTTTCTGTCACCCGCACTTTCTTCTGTGCATCTACATCACTGCATTCTTTTTTCTGTGTTTTTTTTTTTCCTTTTCCACAGGAGTTTAACAAGTAATCTGCCCAGTGTCAACCTACGAAATGTGAATCTACAAATGCCTAAAGTACCAAATCTACCAGTGTCAGTTAATCTGCCACCAATGCAAATGCCTAGCTTTTCCACCCCAAACTGGATACCGGGTTTATCTGATACCGAGTGTGTACTGAGTCTGTACCGGATTCTAATACATGCATGCGTGGCCTTAGCATGAACATATTGTCTTCCAATTCGAATTCAACCCAGATCAATTGTAGGTATAGGTTTTCATGTGGAAAGTCTTTGCAGTTGAAGACTTCAGAATTTCTAAAATGATATTATGGAACATCTTTGGCTCTTTGTTGAGCCAAATAGTTCGACCACAGATTGCTCCAGAACATTTCTGTGTTTCCGATCAGAATTTCACAACTAAATTAAATATTTTTTACAGCTTAACACAATCTGTTGTTGATTTACTATGTTTAGGATCATTGTCATGTGTCATAATGCACATAAAGGGCAATAAACACAAACAGATGCTTTGACATTCTGCTTTAGATAAACAGATGCTGTGCAAGAGGCCAGTATCTCACTAATTGAGGGTTTTTTTTGTAGGTAATTATGATAAATTTGGTTTCTTATTGGATCATATGATAGTGTGTTATATATTTACAATTTTAATTAACTAATTTTAGTCTTAGGAGAAGATTGGTAAGTAATTTGGAGATTCTTTTGCGCTATTTTTATCTTCTGGGTTTAAAATCAATATTATGTCAGTGAAGTTAGCTTCTTTTTTAACAGCTTGTGTAACAAACACTTTAAAAAAGGCTTACTTTAGAGCATCTTAAATAAAGTTTGAGTAGCTTGTAGCTTGACAAAGTACAAATTTCAAAGTATGCACATAAAAATGAAATGGAAAAAAAGCAGTAATGAAGCGTTACATCTTGACTCACATGAAGATAACATAGTAGTAATATAAAATCTAGATTTCCAAATAGTTCTTAAAACTGTTCATGCAGAATCAGCTACTTTCTTTACATGTGTGGAACTTTTCTACATAAACATTGCCTATGAATTAAGAATTTGTGATTTTAGGGAGTTGGCAGAGGTGCGCCAAGGGAATTTTAGCTTATATTTAGACATGATAATTAAAAACCGATACTCCAAACCTTAGCATATTACCACTTTCCAGACGAGAGTGAAATACCTTCCTCGCTGCATGTGTTGGAAAAAAATGACGCATGCACACACAGACATAATTACGCATGCTGAGTGAGACTCGGTATAAATATTCCATCTCTAAGGTGTAATAGTGGGTAAACACCAAAGGTTGCCAAAACTAGATGACACCACCTCAAAATTTGAGTATCTGTCTTGGCATGTCAGACATAAGCTTAAATTATTTCAACTTTGTAGAAATTAGTGTTTATACATTTCAGTTATGTTATGTTTCAGGCTAAGGCCACATTATGGAAACAGCCCATAGACATTTTTTAACCCAAAAAGCCCTACGCATGTTGAAGGGTTGGAAGATACAAATAACACGCTACAAAATATATGCTCATGTTTTGTAAGCTAAATATTAAAGCTGAAGTGTGTACATACTTCTGCACTAGTGGCACCAAACAGAATCACAAAAATAACTAGAAGGGAACATTTGTTAGGACAATTTGTTAAATGTTGGTTAAACTTTTCTTAAGTCTGAAGGGGTTTAACACTGCTAAACATTGCTGCTTGATTGCCAAGGTATTTTGGATGGATGGTTCTAATGTTTTCTGTGTGGACACATTAATGTCAAGGCCACATAAATGCAATTTCAGACATCTTTGTTCAGCCCTGTCCCAAACTCATGCCATTGGTCGAGCCAATGTTGTTAATTTCAGCCTCTAAAACAAAAAGATAGCAGTTTTGTTTGGTGCTGCGAGTAGCACAGAAATTACACACTTCACCTTTAACAAAATTATTCACAATATCATGGTCAATTTATTGGTATCTAGTCATGAATAAGTAATGCTGCTTTAACATCTTGTATCTTTCCAACATCTTCCTCCTTTCCCTTTTTCTATTAGGATTGTCCAGTTGTCCTTTCTCTTTCCTTTTGCTGTATTTGATGGGTTATGGGTCCTAGAGTAGAAGCACTCCAGCTGTAGCCTGTTTTAGAATATAGGGTGTCAGGATGGGAATACTGAGGGAGATCACCCCCATCCCACATTTGGTCCTGTCCTGTTTCCCTCATCTACAGTGTGACAATGCTCTGAAGTGATATACAAGCTTCAGAGAAACAGGCATCTGCTTTCAGTAGAAACCAAATATAAGACTTTAAAAGGACTGGTTGTGTGAGAAACCCAAACTGCATTGTTTCTCACAACAGTTATTTTTGGTGTTTTTCACACGATTTATTTATTTTAAATTTAAATGGCAAAATGTTGTTATATAGTGTTGTTCAAAACTCCCATTTTTCTAATTCATCATTTTCATTTCAAATTATATTATCAGCACAACAGTTTCAGTTTTTAGTATTTCTCTATTAATCCATATTAATTGAGAGTCTTTGTATATATAAAACAATCCTAAAACTTTTTTTTTTTTTTACATAGGAAAAAAATAAACAAAGTAAACAAATATATAAATAAATTCATAATATATAAATTTGTTAAGATTATATATTGAATTGAATTGTATATACTGTCAAAATAAATAAATAAATAAATAAAATATTGATACAATTAATTATTGATTGTTGGTCAGTATCAGTCTTTCTTTTATTTAATTTTTTTATTTATCATCAGACACTCACATACAGCAGAAGGATGTGTAGAAATATATATTCTACTGCTGTATGTGAATGTCTGTTCAGTCTGAGACCCCATTTAAGCAGAATTGAGTATAAATAAATCAAGTGTGAAAGCTCCTACAGAGTCTTCTAACTAAATCTGGCTTCAGTGTGAAGCTCTCATTGATTCAGTTGATCCAAATATGTTTCCACTGAAGATGCCTTGGCCTGCTGGCTGTTTGAGGACTCATACTCAGGCTGTAAGGAATGGAGTGAGAGTCAGTCTCTGTTTTCTTCTATGATCCATTCTTCATTCACTTCAGACCATGTGACCTTAAAATTGGCGTCATCCAAACAGATCTCTGCCTTTAGTCAGATCAGTTGAAAGTCTGGGACTGTAGCTTCTCCTGCCACTTCATACAAACACAGCCTTTACTTGTGATCTTGAAATTCGCCTTTGACATCATTGTGCATGTTTTATCTTTCCTGTACTCAAACAACCAGTCCTGACTGGTTATTATTTTGTTTTAGGATTAACCATTTATTTTTTCCATGGAACGATCGCCAATGAGGTTGATCTAAAGCTATCGGAGCACCTCTGCAACGATCGGGAAGTGGTAAAAATAACTAAAATGAATGTCACCCTGGAGTGTGGACTTAAAACAGGTTTTGTCTTCTTTAACCTCCCCCCCCTGCCCTTTGACCTTCCTACTTCCTGACCTTGGAGCTTTCCCTTCCTGATATACAACTTTGATTAAAATTACTTATTGTATATCTCTCTGACTGTCTCCTCTGCACATGTCCTGGTGTTGGCAGTAATGGATCAGGGACATCAGAAGACTTGTTTTGGAAGCTGGATGCATTGCAGACATTCATCAAAGACCTACACTGGCCAGAAGAAGAGTTTGCCAAGCACTTGGAGAGCCGACTCAAACTCATGTCCAGTGACATGATCGAGTCCTGTGTAAAAAGGTGAGACTTGAAAACATTGTTGACAGTTATTTGATGAACATTGCAACATTAATAATGTCATTTTCCTGTTTGAAGCTGCTTTGAAACAATCTGTAATGTATAAAGCACCATAAAATTGACTTATCTGTTGCATTTTGACAGTGGACACTTTATTTGCTCAAGACACGTTTTGCTTTGTCCTGCTGGTTTATCCAAAACTTTTTATTTTTTAATTTTTTATATTATTATTATGACACCACATTAATTGAGAGACTACATCCTCACTTAGTAGTAATTTCACTTAAGTACACTTTAGTAAACAGTACATATAAGCAGTGAAATCATTTTTGTAATATCTGCTGGCTTTGCCATTTGAATAACAGAAAAATGCTGGCTGATTTTCAGTATGCAGGTCCACATTTGTTATCCTTTTACTTGTTTTGAGGATGTCAAGCAGGACGTCTTCTTAGCTGCATTCTTCTAGTCACTCTTAAGTCGTAATAAACTCTTTGTCATTCTTGCTGTGAGTGAAGACGTGATTTGAAGTGCTTTAAGAAACTGTTGTATGTAATGTCATGGTAATTTTCTGATTCTGCAGATCTGGCTTAACAAGTAAAATAATCCACTCCTTTTCCTCTTCCAATCAACACAAATCATTTTTATTATGCTAAAGATGTGGAAAATAAAACACTCATTTGTGCATTTTGTTTATTTATTTATTTAGATCCTTTATTGCATCTCAGTCATCTCATAAGTTACAGTTCAACCAAATATATATTTTGGCTATATTTACTGTACCACTAAGAATGCCAGTTGCTACTCAGTTTAAATAATTAGTTCACTTCCAGAATAAGCATTTCATGATAATTTACTCACCCCCATGTAATCCAGGATGTTCATATCTTTCTTTTTTCAGTCGCCAAAAAATAGTTTTTTTTAAGGAAAACATTCCAGGATTTTTCTCCATATAGTGGACTTCAATAGTGGCCAACGAGTTGAAGCTCCAAATTGCAGTTACAGTGCGGCTTCAAAGGGCTCTACATGATCCCAGCTAATAAGGGTCTTATCTAGCGAAACTATAGGCCATTTTCTAAAAAATAATTTATATACTTTTTAACCACAAATGCTCATCTTGCACTAGCACTGCAATGCACATACGCAACTTCACGCATTACTTTATCATGTCGGAAACGGTCATGCGTGGTTAGTTCTTCGTCTGTGTACTTTGGTTCAAAAAGGAAGAGTAGGGCGAAAAACTACATCTCATTTTCTCATCCAACTTCAAAATCGCCCGACATTGTTTTACCTTTTTTTGTAAAGGGCGTTTGACTTTCTTTGCACGTTCGCTTTGTAAACACTTCTTCCGCCTACGTCACGCGTGACCTATAGTATATAGTTTTTTATTTATTGAGAAAATGACAGATCGTTTCGATAGAAAATACCCTTATTCCTCGGCTGGGATCGTGTAGAGTCCTTTGAAGCTGCACTGCAAGTGCAATTTGGACCTTCAACTCCCATTGAAGTCCACTATATGGAGAAATATCCTGGAATGTTTTCCTCAAAAACCTTAATTTCTTTTCAGCTGAAGAAAGACATGAACATTTTGGATGACATGGGGGTCAGTACATTATCAGGAAATTTTATTCTGAAAGTGTACTAATCCTTCAACACAGAAACTCTAAATTAGTCACATATATTTTGTCTTGTTTCCTGACTTTTTGACAATCCTACACCATTCTGAATTACCAAAACAACCAATCAGAATTCGGTCTCTCTCTTGTGTCGTTTCAGAACCAGAGCAGCCTTTGAGGTGAAGTTGCAGAAGAGTCCACGCACTACAGACTTCCGTGTCCCCCAGTCCATATGCACCATGTTCAACGTCATGGTGGATGCCAAGGCCCAATCGGCCAAACTATGTGCCATGGAGCTCAGCCAAGAGGTAGACAACACCAACAAATGTATCATCTTTCTGTTGTCACTTACATCCTTATACACTTCTCATGTTCTCTATCTTTCTCATCACTGCAAACATGCACTTTCTCTGCCTCAATGTTTCCAGTACAACACCCTAATAATGTGCTGATCTGCATACATCTTACATTGGATATCAATTTATATTGTAAAATCCATTATTCTGTAGTGTTCTGAATTGCATGTATTCATCATATGCACCAGCCTATAATATATACAGCAGGTATATATGAATTGAACATTGTTTTTTAAATGTATATACACACATGTTCTCTATGATTGCAAATATATAATTTAAATGCATTTACTGCTGTAGATCTGAGTGATTCACCAGCATGGCAATTTTTCCATTATTTTTTTAATTTTAATTTAATTTGACTCTGTGCTGGAATGAGACATTTTCTTTTTCTCTCTGTTGCTCTCTAATTGTCACTGTCACCTTGTCTGCTCTATCTTTCTTTTCATCCCTTTTCTCAATCTTGTGAAAGTTTGTTAGAGAATGGGTAAGTTTGGCTAACAATTCAATTGAATTCTCACCTTTATGTCCCAAAGGTATAATTAACAATCCTAGCAGTTTCCCCCAGTCCTGTGACACTTAAATTGTTTTGATTATATTACCATATGTGATAGCTGCTTCTGAATATACATGTGCTAGAAGTGAGACATCTCATATCCGTAGCATCTTGAGACAGGTAATGATCTGAACTGAATTAATTACCCAGACAAATTTAATATGGGGTAAATGGAGACAAAGGGATTGAGTTTGCACAGATTATCCCAGGTGAAAACCACCAAACAGCTCAAGAAAGCTTGTTGCGATTGGTGCTCATTATGTCTTTCTTTTCCAGAGACAGTACCACTCGCAAATTGACAATCTCATCGAGGAGACGGTGAAAGAAATGACTACTTTACTCGTGGCAAAGGTAGCATTTAAGGAAAACAATATTCCTAAATTATGTTTTGATATCTACATACAATTGCTTTATTAAAATAGATAAGTGAAACAGTAAAAGTAGAAATTAACTTTATAAATCATACTGTTTCTTGTTTTGTATTCATTATTAAATCTCTTGAAATTCATAGCATGAAAATAATTATCAATTATGATAATTTAGCATGTTTAAAAAGGCTATATGTTCTATTTTTTATTCTTTATTTCTGTTTTACAGTTTGTTGTGATCCTAGAGAGTGTTCTGGCGAAGTTGTCACGTTATGATGAAGGCACACTTTTTTCCTCCTTCCTGTCATTTACAGTAAGAACAAATAGTGGCTTCATTTTATTAACAAACTCAGACAATTTTAATAAAAATCTTTTACAAGATGTTTTCACTCAAAATGCATTATTTGAATTTTTATTCTTAAATTAAAAATGAGCAATCTTCTAAAGATGTTATCTTTCACTTTGCAGTATTTTATAAGTAAAATATTTATATTTAAATTATTATTTTAATTTAGATTTTTATGTCCCTTTTATTTGTAGGTAAAAGCTGCTTCAAAATATGTGGACGTACCTGTAAGTGACAACAGGATTTTTTTCTGATGCTCATTTGATTTATCAGTCAAACAGTTAATTGTTTATCCACCTTATTTTTCAATGTGGAAGTAAGCCATTTTCTGTGAATGTGCGAGACTTCCGGTTCATTAGCCGCTGTGGGGAAATAGCAAGAAGAAAAGCAAGTGCTGTAAATGGTAAAACTGTTTGCACTACAAACCACTGTGTTCATAATTAAGATAATACATTAAAATAATATGGAAAGACACCAGTTTGCAATACAAATGGTGCTATATAGCATTAAAGTGGTTCTTGGCTCGTAATCATAGGGGAACCACTTTTGGTGCTATATAACACCATATCTTTAAAGGTGCTATACAGCGCCTTTTTCAAATGGTGCTATGTAGAACCATAAGAGGTGCCATATTGCACTGCATTTCTTCAACAAAAATGGTGCTAAACAGCACCAATAGTGGTTATTTGGCTTGTAAAGGACCTTTAAAGGAGCTTAACAGGTTCTTTGCATGGAAGTGGTGCTATATAGCACCTTAATCACCCCAAAGAACCACTGAAGAAGCGCTGAAGAACCATACAGAAGCTTAACAGGTTCTGTATATGGTAGCGGTGCCAAAGAACTGGTGAAGAACCGCTGAAGAACCACTGAAGCACCAAGTTTTGGAGCTATACAGCACCAAAAGTGGTTCCTCAATGATTACGAGCCAAAAAAAACACTTTTAGTGCTATATAGCACCTTTTTTTTTTTTAGAGTGTATCATACAGGAAAAAATGCTGTTTTGTACAGCTAAAAATAGCTGGGAGTAGATGAGACTGGAAGCCTCGCACATAAAATTGACAAATGGCCGCACCTGCTCTTACGGGAAAAATAAGGTGGATAAATCAACTTATTCTTAAGTTGTTCATCAGTTTATACATTTTTTGTTTCTTGTAGACATGAAAGCTCAGTAGTAGAAGCATATTAGTTTGGCTAGTTCAAAGTTACACTTTGATTTCAGAAGCCTTGTACAGATACGGCTAATAATTACCATGGCCTGCTGTGTAGATGGCCATCTCTTAGCCCCAAATGGCCATTCATATGTATGTGGGAGAGAGTCGTCTCTGTGAAGCTCTCCCCTCTGCAGCAGACAGTGTGATGTGTGTGTTGTGCAACAAAAGCCCATTGTGAAGATGCCGCTGGGTCCAACTCATTGCATTCAGCATCACATCACTGAGTTTCCTTCAACTGCCAACACATTTGGTCACGACGCAAGGCTTTTTAAATTAAAACCCTGTCAATGAATGCCGGAAGCATCCACTCGCTGTCTTTCTCTCTCTCTCTCTCTTTATTGTTCTGCTGATGATCTGAGGGTTAGCAAATCTTATGTTTCCATGGTAATTGTTTGCTTAATACAAAAAATAAAATTATGTCTGACAAACTTGCTTATTTGCACCCTTTGAAAGGACCCATAGATGTGTGAAGTAAGTTCAATTTACAGCGTCTGGCAATTACAAATTCTGATGACCTTCATATGCCTGCTGGCAAAGGAAGTGTTTATTTTTCCCTTGCTGTTTTGTTGAATAGAATCGTATTAATCAAATAACATTGTTCTCCTGCCGGTCTGTTCAGACTTCAGACTTTGACAATGACAGCTCATTTTGAACACCTCAGGTTTTGACTATTAGACGTCTAAGAAAATGAGAAGGAAAACACATTTCATCTGCTTGTCAAGGTGAAATATAATTTGCTAGTTTGGCAGTGGAAAGTGAATTTTAACATTACAGAAATTTAACATTACATCACTTGTTCATTAATGGATCCTCTGCAGTAAATGGGTGCCGTCAGAATGAGAGTCCAAACAGCTGATAAAAACATCACAATAATCCACACAACTCCAGTCCATCAGTTAATGTCTTGTGAGGTATGTTTTTAAGTGACATATTATTTAGATATGTTAACATTAAAATGACACTTCTGGCCAAAATATCAGTCCATAATCCATAATGTATCTTCAGTAAAGAATTGCATCCCCTCTTGTCCTCTCACATCAAAACTCACCAATATATTTGTTTATAACTGCTTGTGCTTGTAAACAGTGCTTGAACTATGCTTTTTCTCCTGATTCAAACATGACTTTTTCACTGGCGAAAGCAATATATGGATAGATGACTCATATTTTAGCTTTTAAGTTAAATCTTAATGATGGATTGGTTTATTGCAGACATGCAGCTTTTCACTTTACAAGATGTTAATTGATGAACTGGAGACGTTTGGATTACTTGTGGATTACTGTGATGTTTTTATCAGCAGTTTTGACTCTCATTCTGATGGCACCCATTCACTACATTGGTGAGCAACTGGTGCAATGCTAAATTTCTCCAAATCTGTTCTGATAAAGAAACAAACTCGTCTAAATCTTGGACAGCATTTTTCATTTTTGGGTGAACTATTCCCTTCAAGGTATCAAATTATTTATTTATTTTTTTTTCAAAATTTAAGCATACTGAAAATTCTTAAGTGTAATTAAAAAGCTATTGTTGTTGTTTGTTGATTCTATTTGTGTAGTCTGTATGCAGATTGTTCCAAATCAATCACCTATGAGGTTCCATGATGTTTAGGATGCTGCCTATATAGGCTGGAGCAGAGCTGTTGTATGCTAATAATTACATTAAGCAGTAATACATCTTACTCTTTCTTTCTTTCCTTCATTTGCAGAAACCTGGGATGGATGTTGCCGACAGCTATGTGACATTCGTTCGCCACTCTCAGGATGTCTTGAGGGACAAGGTCAATGAGGAGATGTATATAGAAAGGTTGTTTGATGTAAGTAATGGCTGTCTTCTCCCTCTGTGAAGGGGGAGGCCCTCCAAAATGTGACATAACAGCCAGCTAGGAGGGATAAGTCACATTTTGAGATCTGCTTCTCTCTTTTTCTCACTTAATTTCTCTAATAATTTCTTAATTTCTTTTACCCTTTGACTCTAACTTTCTCTTGCACTGCTTTCTCTGGCTTAACCTTTCCTCTGGTTTGCAGTGCTGTGTGTATTCCTGAATGTTCTGGCTGTAATATTCCCTTTGCTCTGCTCGTTATTCCTAGTGCAAAATTCTGGAGGAGGATTATCTTAAGATGTGTTCTCATACAAAGGGGCATGCAGATGTGAGTTTAAGCAGATCAAGCTACCTACAACACACTGCAATCAAAGATAGAACCTGAGAATCTACAGATGACTACATAGACGTAGCTATGTTTTGAAAGTTATTAGTCGTTTCATTAAAGGTTCTACTTATTAAGAATAGCTTGCGGTTCGAAGAAGAGAACTGTAGAGTAGATCTCGACATAAAAAAAAATATTCCCTCTAAAAAAAAATCCCTCTAAGATCTCAACATATACTTCTGTTCAAAAGTTTTGGGTCAATAAGAAAAAGACAAAAAAAGAGAAACATTTTATCAGAAAGGATGCAATACATTTAGAAAAATGAGACAGTAAAGACATTTATAATGTAACAAATAAATATTTAACTTTCTGTTTCTATTTTATATAAATATGTATCACTGTTTCTACAAAAATATTAAGCAGCACAACTGCTTTTAACATTAATAATAAGAAAAAGTGTTTCTTGAGCAGCAAATCAGCATATTAGAATGATTTGTCAAGGACACAGAAGACTAGAGTAATGGCTACTAAAATTCAGCTTTGCATCACAGGAATAAATTACTATTTCAAATGTATTTATATCGAAAACATGAAAATTAAAATACTATACAATTTTTAATGTATTTTTGATGTAACAAATGCAGACCTGGTGAGCATAAGACTTCTTTAATATATAAAAATAAAATCTTACAGACCAAACTTTTGAATGGAAGTGAAAATATGATGTGAGAGATATTTTCTCAAATCTTGATGTAAAGATTTACACATTTTCTTCTTGGTCTGGACAGTTAACAAAAAATGCTATTACAATGTCCTTTTTTTCTCTCTGACTCCTAGAAAGCAACTTTTGTTATGTCAAGATATTGAAAAAGTGAGAAAAAAATGCATGTCATCTTAGGGCTTCCATAGAAACCAAACAAATTGGACATACTAAAACCATCAGAGTGTGATGGATATTGTTTTGTTCGTTTTAGCTGATGGGGCGGGGGGTGTTACAAAGGCAACTGCCCTATTTCCGGAGTAAATCTCCCACTAAGGAGATCCAAATAGAGAGAAGCCCTCCAAACCTTGGGCTTATTGTGATAAAGGCTTAAAGAAAAGGAAAGAATGAGGGAAAACACTGAGGGCAAGAAAGAGGAGTTGAATAAGTAACACTGAAGGGGAGGGCATACAATGGAGAACACCGTCTTAAGGGATGGCCAGGACCATCATGTTGGTTATAATCCTTTTGTGCTGTGTGTAGACCAGTTTGTTAAGTGTGTGTTGTTGGAGAGGTATGTTTGCATTGTGTGGCTAAATACTTGTTTATATTCAGAAAGAAAGTCAGAACGGGAGCGCTGATCTGGGATCAAATTTCCTGTCCGTTTGCTTGACGTCGCTCCTTGCGAACTCGGGACAATCTGATCTGAAAACAGCACTCCCGCTCTGAAAAGCTTTGTGAATATGGCTCCTCGTGTCATATGTGAACAATTCAAGTAAGAATCCTGATCGTGGTTTGTCGCTGACTTTCACTGACCCGGGATCAGTAGTCTTACTATGAGATGCTTGAAACATATGAGCTCTGGTTTTTCGAGTGTCCTACAAAAAGGCTGCTTGAATCTGCTGCTGTATGCTAGCTTGTTCTGGTTTTACTTTACTTACTACATTCTACAGGGTGCCTGAAAAGATCCTGTGTTCGTTTCTTTGTTCATTCGCTTGGAATGAGATGGCGTCGCTTATTTTCCATCTGCATTGTGCATTTGCGTTCATTTCCTTGAATGCAAACAAGGAAAAGATCCCATCTGCCTTGTCTTTCCTACCCTCTCATTCCATTTCTCCATTTTCTTTTCTTGTTTTTCCACCTCTTTTCTTGCTCTCTCTCTCTGCGCCTGAACTGAAATGAAACTTATCCTTCCTGTCAAGTTGTTTTTGTCACATTATGCCAAGTGGCGTTATTCAGAGTCAAATAATCTTCCTTTGTACATCTACTAGCATGGCCCATGTCCTCAGAGACTCAGCTCCTACATGCACTTACACACATCCATCCACACAGCCAGCCAACCAGCCCCCCCTCCCTAACCTCCCACCCCACCGGCGTCAACCCCAGATGGGCACGCATGGCACACATCTCCCCTCTCCACCTGCTCAAGTGGTCGGGCCTCCGTAGTTAGTTGAAAAAGACAACATGTGTGCATGCATACACACATGCACGCTCACTCCGTCTCACACACGTTAACACGCACACTCTGGTCCTCACTGTTATGCAAAAAAGCCATTGAAATAGCACCGCTCTTTATCGGGGGCTCCAGGCAACCTGCTCAAATGTTTTCTTGTTACTTTGTCATTTCACTTGTTAAAGATGTCAAAACATCCTCCACAATGAGCCATAACACCACATGCTGTTGTTTTAAACCTGCTACACTCACCCTATTTAAAATATGACATTTAGTTCATTATAAAAAAAGACATAGAGAGGAGATTATAGTATTGACGGCACTAATTAAATGGGTTTAAAAGAACAGCAACCCCCCCCCCCCCTCTTTTCACTTTTTTTTTTAACTCTACCCGTTTTTGCTGATTTGGAAAACCACATTTGATGCAAGGAAATATACAATACAAATACATATAAAAAATATGAAAAGAATGAAGAAATAGATTTGTCTTAACCATAGCAAAACATTTTTTCTTATTAATAGCTAAGATTCTTAAGAAATGCCTGTTTTGCAGGGGTCACTATAAGTGAAATAATTTTGAATTTCTCCAAAATTTGACTAATAATGAAAGAGCCACATAATTTAGTTTGGATGGAGTTGCACTTGCAATCATTACAAGGGCTGTTTTTTTCATCATTCATGCTGTAATTGTGGTTTCTAATTTCCTTTTTTTGTTTTTAAATCAGCCAAAATGTTGCTTTCACTTGTTATTTTGACTCCAGTAGTCAGAATATTCTTGATGGCCTCCTCCCCTTTTACACTTTTTCATTTTTTGATTGTTTTAAGTAATCCGCTTTGAAATGATCTGTTTGGTGGGTGTAGTATAATTGCTTAGTTGTTCTTGGCTGGTTGTCATATTGAAGTATATGTGGCCCATGCTAAGCTTGGGTTAATTGGGGTCAAGGATGCTGATTTCTCACAGACAGAGATGGCACATTGGCTGGAGTAAGAAGATTATACTTGCTGTTTGACTAATTCAAAATATGGCTGTGCTCTGCTTTCATAACAGCGTTTCATAATGCAGAAAAAGCGACCATATGGGATTAGGTATGAAAAATGAAAACAACGAAAAATGGATGAAATATTAGTCCAATGATATGTATAAAAGGATGATGTGTAAAATAATACTAGTAATTATTAGGAATTTTGAATTGATAATTTTGCTAATAATATACGTTTATTACTTCGTTATTTGAAATAAGACATTTCTGAGGTTTACATTTTGTAGTAAATAGAGCAATTAATTAAACTGAATTAAATATTAATAAAAAAAACATTCATGTGAATTAATATATTCAGACAAAGTTCTTACAAAAGAAGAAAATATTTCAGTAGTGAATATTACTTGCAAGCGTCTTGTTGCAACAAACGTCCGCTGTAATATTCATGAGTTCTGAGAAGATGCTGATTTGTAAGAAGGCCAAAAAAACAGATACAATCTGCCTAAGAGCCAAATTATTTGCCAGTGGATGGATAAAGTTTAAGTTCAGGAAAGAGGACCAGAGAGAGGGATAGGAAGGGAGAGGGAAAGGGGGGGGGGTTCATTTATTTCACTCCGCCAGCCTGCTAGTTCTTGAAAGAACAGCTGAGGAGAACAGGATTAAGGCAGCTGTGCTTAACATGAGGGCTCATCTGTCAGATTGGGGCGGAGCGCATAGATCATTGATTAAAAAAAGCCATCTCCAAATCCAGTGCTTCACTGACACCACCGTCCTGCCCCGGCTCTTCAGTGTGTGTGTGTGTGCGTGCGTATGCATGCGTGTCTGAGTGCCAGCAGAGAGACTCAGATACACGACAGATTACACACGTCAATTATACACTTAATCTGCTTCTGGAAGAGATTGTGGCCTACCCGCATTGATTGATTTGAAGTATTCCTGTTGACCTTGGCAGTTATCAGATCGCCGAGATTGCACTTTATGGTGACAGTTAATGCGGTTTAATCGTTCTGCTGCTGGATACTGCAAGGAACACATGAAGGGTTAGAGATACTGGAAAAAAAGGCGGGTTTAGACTGAGCTGCTGCTTGTGTTGCATTTCACAGACCTGTGATACCACTTCACTGTCTGGGACACTTAACCACTTTGCAGGTCCAGCTGACCCAAGTGAACAGTTTAATCAACTTTAGCTAACACCCAAACTTAATGCTGTGCATTCTGTGGTCCAAGAAAAAATTAAAAAAGAAAATAAAAAATGAATCAAGGAAACAAGTTTGTAATAATAAATACTAATTTCTTTTATATTATCTTTGTGTATTTTGAAATTTAATTGAATTTCATTTTAGTATTTAATTTTGTTTTGTATTTTTTCTAGTGCTGTCAAACGATTACGATTAATCGCATCCAAAATAAAAGTTTTTGTTTACATAATATATGTGTGTACTGTGTAAATGTATTATGTATATATAAATACACACGCATGCATGTATATTTTTAAGAAAAATGTTATGTTTATATTTTAAATATATTTATTTATTTTATATAAAATAAATTATTTGAATATAAATATATACATGTGAATACATGTAAATATTTTAGAAATATATACTGTATGTGTGTGTATTTATATATACATAATAAATGTACATAGTACACACATTATGTAAACAAAAACTTTTATTTTGGATGTGATTAATCGTTTGACAGCACTTTTTTTTTTTTTTTTTTTTTTTTTTTTGTTGTAAGTAAAACAACTTTGTTTTTTTTACTTTGTTTCATTTTGTTGTTTTGCAAAAGAACACTTTGATCTGCAAACATGCAGAAAACATGTTTTGGAAAAGAAAAGGCAAATTTTCTTAAACAGTTTTTATCCAATTTATCCCCATCACAACAATTTTGTTATGAAAATGTTTTTTGATTCTTGATTATGATATCCCGAACAACAACAACCAAAAATGTGCTTTTATTTTATTTATTTCACTGAAGCCTCTGATTGCATTTAGATAATCATGCGATATGGGAGGTGGATGTGTGCTTATTGTTTTTCTCCCCAGTTAATCCTTTTATTTTAGAGGTAGACCCATTCAAAACGGAGCTTTAGATGTATAATCTGAACGCTAGTAGGTCAGTATGAAAAAAAAAAAAAGACTAAAAGGGACCCAACAGGTCCTTTCACGGATACTGTTCAAAACATGTTAAAGGGGTTTGGCTCTTTCAGAATGCAGGGCAGATGTTAGCGGTTCAGGTTTCTGATAATTACAGAGGCCGAGGTGCTTTCTTTGTCACTTACTGTGAACCGAGGCTGATTTGAATAAACCAGCAGCAACAACACTAACGCTAGAGATTTTAGCAAAGTAAACGCGCAGCAGAAGAAGTGCATTCGAGCGCCGTGGCTCTCAACTGGCTCTATTAGCCGTCTATTGGCTCTCTCCCGTCTCTTGCTCTCCCCGTGACATATAAGTGAGGTATGGTGGCATTTGTTTGATTAACTTGTCTGACAAAAGTGACATCTGCTAGCGGGTTCATGTATACGAGAGGCTCAGCGCGGGTCCGCCTTTGTACATCTGTCAGCACAGAGGCAGGGGAAAAGGGTGAAAAGAAACAAATTGGTCCCAAAAAGCAGCCCATTCACCTTCTGCGCTCCCCCCTCCGCCCCCCTCCCAGCCCTTAGCTATTCAGGTGCACCGCGGGGCTCTCAAGTGCTCGCTGGTTTATTCCATTTCGTTCCCCCCATTGAGGCCAAACCCCACAAGTGTTATGCTCCTCATTCCTGCTCGGCTCAATCCTCCCCTAAGCGTTCCTTTGTGAGCAGAATGGCTCACTTTGCCCTGGGACCAAACTTTCTCTCTCTCCCGTTCCTTTTTTTTTTATCCCTCACCTCTTTTTCTTCATTGTGTGTTTACTCAATGACACGATCACAGGCTGTAATTCCCGCCATTTAGTTCATCTCTACAAGCTCCTTCTTTTCTAAAGAAAGTCCCTGTTTGGACACTGTCAAGCACAAGCACCGGTTTCAGTAGCAGAAATGCATTCCCTGCTATTATATGTTTTTGATCGGCTCGTTCGTTCCAAGAAATTGCTCCAGACGCCGTTCCGTTCAGTAGGTTATTCCTTCAATCACGCACAAAAAACCGCATTAGAGACACTTAAAAGTGTAGCAGAGTTTGCTCAGAAACAGTAAGGGCTTGTTCCACTTAAGGATCCGGTGAGGCGTGCAAATCCCGAGCAGGGTTCTCTTTGTATCCACAACACAATCGCGAGCAGTTTGAAGCCTGTTTGCTTGCTGAGCCTGAAATTTTATTTTCAATCCCGCCATTCAGAAGCACCTATTTCTGGAGAGAAAGCATGAGAGAAAGAGAGAGAGTGCTAACGCAGCAGCGTGTTGGAGGGCCGTGTTCGGGGTCGCGTATTTTCTACACAACTTTTTTTCCGCAAGGTCGCGGAGTCCCGCGGCGGAGAGATAGCGAGCGGCGGGTGGCGTGGGGTCACCGGTGTGAGTTACCATGGTAATTGAGTTCAGTCATCAATGGGCCTCCTCTCAGGAGGGATGAGACGTACAATAACGGGCCGGTGGCGACCGTGAACAGCAAGCAGGTAGGATTACCCCAAGCTTTTGTCCTAAGTGCATAATGTCTTGTAGTCAGATTTAAAGACTCCTCGGTCCCCGGGGCCTCCCTCTCTGGCCCGGCAAGGGGCCCGATTCACTCGCTGGCCAGCAAGAAGGACGAATGCCCTACGACCCGCTGGCCTGAGAGAGACGGCTCTATTTAGTGCAGACAAAGACGCAAAGAGTACCAGGAGAAAGGTTGGATGTTCGATTTTCGTGTTTTTTGTTTGGGGTATTTTCTCGATTTTGATTCGCGAGGAGCACGGAGAGGACAGGGAGCACGGGGAGGCACCGTTCTCCTGTTTTCATCTTCACCGGCCTGTCGCTTTGCATTAACATCAGCGCTAACAACCATCATCATTCTATCCCTACTGCTAATTGCAGACACAGCTGGGTCCCAGCAGGAGCGCTTCTCAAACAGCCTAGGCCTCCGAGAGCAGGCCGAGTGGCACACACACACATTTACAGAGCCACTACCACCAGCAAGGGCAGAAAGAGGCAGAGTCACAGGTTGCTTGTAATCCCCCCATTACTCCCCACCGAGCCCCCGCCCCCTCCTCGGCATTCCTGCTTTTGTAAGAGTGTGTTTTTTTTCTAATCTGAGCTCGGCCCTTACCAGCTCTTTCTTCCTTCTGGTCCTCCTCACATAGGAGCCGCTAGCCTTCAGGTGCTTCAGGATTCGATTAAAAGCGAGTCGTGAGTGAGTGTGTGCGCACGTCTGTGATGGGGGTGGATGGATGTGCAACCTTACACTGAATTCTGTTTGTTGCCCCCCTGCTAGGCGCTATGGCTTCCTGTAACATGTCAAAGACGAGAGTGTGAACGCAAGCTTAGGAGCTTCGGCTTGTGCATGTGCGTGGTGTGGCAGGGGGCAGGAGGTCGCTCAGCCTTTCAGCGCTCCCCGCGAGAGGTGTGGGGGCCCTGCAGATGTTCATGTGTGTTGTATCGGTAACCATAACGTACGCGTCCAACACACACACGCGTGCACACGCAGCCCTCGCGCTTTCCAATATCAGATGGAACTCGTTAGATGATCACAGATTTTTTTTCTCTCCCATATCCGCTTCTTTCATTATGCATTCAGAGTCATGATACTCCTGTTTTGGCTAGCAGCTATTGCCAGCTTCCCGCTGCTCAATATCCAAAAAGTGCCACTGTACATAATACGCTCTCGGAGAGTCTTCTGTTTCTCTGCTGACAGCAGAACAATGTCCCACTGCCAGCACTGTTCATTTCACAACCAAGACCATAGAGGACGCGGTCTTACTGGACGAGTCTCTCACATGTTTAAAAATTGATTTAGCAGAATGTACTATATGAATATGTCTTTCTTGGCCTTGTGCATCATTTGATTCTGATTCGGCGTCTGATTTGACTATAAAGTGAAACTCCTACATTATTATTATTATAGCAATTTCAATTTGTAAATATCGATTATGTCATTAAGTGAATGGGTTTGCTAGTAATGGGTTTAAAGAAACAGTTCATCCAAAAATTTCAATTATCATCATTTACGTGTACATTGTCATCATTTACAAGTCATTCCAAACATTCTTTATTCTTTGGAACATAAAAGATGTTTAAAGGAAAAAAAAATCTTTTTTTTTTTTGTCTATACAGTGAAAGTCAGTGGGGTCCAGTGTTGTTTTCAGACTCTATTGACTTTCATAGTACAGACAAAACCAGTTTTCATTCTTTAAAACATTCATCAAAATATTCAAAACAGTCTTCTTTTGTGCTCCAGAGAAGAAAGTCAATCATACAGGTTTAGATTGACATGATTTTAGTAAATGATGACAGTATTTTTATTGGTGGGTGACTCGTTCTTTTAAAATTATAGAGGACGGAGAGGTCACACTATTATAGGAACAAATGTAGAAGAAATAGAGTGAGCATGAGAGAGAGACTGAGTGTGAGAGAGAGCAGTTGCTCCCGGTCTGGCCTCCCTGTGGGGGTCCATCGCGGCCCGGCTGCCCAATCTTTCACAGGCACAGAGCACCAGCCCTCACAGAGCAACACCAAGCTCTGATTCACTGCAGGGACGAGCCACTGAGCTCAGCCGCTTAGATGAAATCCTAAAACGCCCATTTGATTATTCGGACACACCTTAGTGGCATGATTTTACCGGTGTACCACTTAAACGCCAATGGATTGCACTTCTTTCATTGTGTGTTAAACTGGTGGAACCACTGGAACAATTGGCTTAGCAACTTGTGTTATGTTTACTACTCAAGTCTTTTGACAAGGTGAAAGTTTCCTTTTTTTTGATCATCATCAACAGAACCGTAATGCTTTTTCAAACTGTGGGTGCAAAGTGGATTTTGCATGCAAGATCTATAAAAAGTAAACTGTCAAGTGTGCTGCAGTTACCCAAGACACATCTCCTGTGTCTTTGGCTCGATTTGCTCAGCTCCTAAACCGTTGAGACTCAGTCAGCTCAGATTACCATCAGACCAGCTCGATCATAACTAATCAATTAGACTTCAAACGAGATCTTCCCCACGGTCCAACATCTGTAGCCCAAAAGCTAAGTGCACTGGCTATTTAGGAGGTGCTTTGAGTTCAGTGAGTTCCACTGAGTAGAAATAGAGAGCAACACTCTGAGACTAAGAGAGAGGAAGTCTCGTAAAAAAATAAGACCCTGAGCCACTGTTACATTAGTGAGCTCATTGTGACTGCGGTAAAGACAACATGTCCGCTGGGAATGATGAATCTTTCTCCCTCAATGTGACAGAAAGTGCCACCGTCTGAAGCGCAGGCTGAGGGCAGGATTGTGGCTGGCTTAACATGGGCAACATCTCTCATGATCAGTGTCCAAAAGCAGCACAGGAGACAGCTGATGCGATCCAAAACTGTCAATTAGCAGTTCCTGGGTGGAGCTGTGGAGACAGGGAGAGGTTTTGGGTGAGGATCATGGCTGTGACAGAAGGACTTTCTCAAAGGCAGAGCTTGTTGGGACCTCTTTTATGAACAGCCCTCCTTATAATGTCACCAGTTTGCTCGCAGTACCTCTTTAAGCTCTGTTCTGCCAGACATTTTCCTCCATATCCCTCTACAATTGAAACTAGTTTACTTGAAGCCAAATTTAGTACAAGAAAACTCCTACCGGTCAAAACTGAATAATTAAGATTATGGGTGTTAATTAATATTTTTGAAAGAAGTCATTTGTGCTCACCAATGCTGCATTCATTTGATTAAAAATACAGTAAAAACAGTAATATAGTGAAATATTATTATGATTTAAAATAGCTGTTTTATATTTGAATATATTTTAAAATATAATTTATTTACTTCAGTGTCACATGATCCTTCAGAAACCATTCTAATATGCAAATTTGCTGCTCAAGAAACATTTCTTATTATTATCAATGTTGAAAAAATATTTTGTTTGCTGTTCAATATATTTGTGAAAACCATGATGCATTTTTTTAGGATTCTTTGTTGAATAGAAAGTTCAAAAGGTCAGCATTTATTTGAAATAGAAATCTGTTGTAACATTATAAACGTCTGTACTGTCAGTTTTGATAATTTTAATTTGTTCTTGCTGAATAAAAGTGTTATTTTATTAGTTTTTTTTTTTTAATACTAATTACCCCAATAATAAATAGTGATAATAAATAGTAAAACAAAAAGTTTCTTGAGCCCAAAATCTTAATTATACCAAACTTTTGACTGGTAGTGTATAGGTTGTCTATCTTTGTCATTGCTGATTTAAAGTTGTGCTATATAAGATTGGTGAGTATTTTTAGATCTTTTACTAAAAGGATTTTCATTCGCATAATCTGCTCTCTTGATACAAATCTACTTGTGTTTGTTGTTTTTGTAGATGTGTTTTCCTATGTGTTTGTGTGTGGCAGCATTTATATGTGTGTCTGTCTTTGCTGGAGAACAATGTATTTGTGTTTCAGCAATGGTACACCAGCACAATGAATCTCCTGGGCACCTGGCTGACCGACCGTATGGACCTGCAGTTGCATGTGTATCAGCTGAAAATCCTCATCAGAATTGTAAAGGTGAAAACTACAGCATCATTGACCACTAAAGTGTGGGTAGTTGTGCAAAACTGCACAGAAGTATGTGCAGGAAGTAATTGTAGCACAGTATTTGCACCAAATGTACTTGTAAACACATGCTAGAAAAATATGCACATGCCGTCCAATCAGAGTCAGATTACAGTGGATCAGCCAAGTGAAGGCGGTCTTCCTCTGCAGCCTCCGCTTGTGCTTGATTTTACAACAGCAAGATCAACAGGATTTCATAGTATGACATTATACATTTATTTCTGTGCAATCATATAGTGTCTCTCTCTGTGTGTGGATATATCTCACAGATGCAGGTTTCTTTTTAGATCTATATCAGATTTTTTTTCTTAATTTTCCCCAGCATAGATTAGGTTTAGTACTGGATAAAGAAGACCTCATTGTCATGTTTTCCTCATCTACAATTTCCAAGAAAACCAGAATAACAACTGGATGCAACTTTCCACAAATAGAGTACAATATCTGTTACCAAAATCAGTGACATGCATGGTTTTTATTTTTATGAATAAGAATTAAATAAAAAATATTGACAAGATTAAATGAAACCTATAGGCAACAGGGCTGCAGATTTATTTTTCACTCAATAGGACTAGCTTGGGGTCAGTAATTTATTTATTTATTTATTAAGAAATTAATACTTTTATTCAGCAAGAATGTATTCAGTTGATCAAAAGACAGTAAATACATTTGGTATATTACAAGAGATTATTTCAAAGAAACCTGGAAAAAAATGAGCAGAACTACTTTTTTCAACATTGATAAGAAATGTATTTTGAGCAGCACACCAGCATATTAGAATGATTTCTGAAGGATCATGTGACACTGAAGACTGTAGTAATGCTGCTGAAAATTCATCTTTAAGATCATAGGTTTAAATTACATTTTACAGTATATTCAAATTGAAAACAACTATTTAAATAGTAATAATATTTGTACTGATTTTGATTTAAAAAAAAAAAGATGATGTGTCGCCAAGTATACTCGGAATTTGTGCATGTAACCTATCCAAGTGCACACACACAGCAGTGAACACACACACGGAGCAGTGGGCAGCCAATGCTGCGGCGCCTGGGGAGCAGTTGGGGGTTTGGTGCCTTGCTCAAGGTTCTCACCTCAGTCGTGGTATTAAAGGTGGAGAGAGCGCTGGTTATTTATTCCCCACACCGACGATTCCTGCCGGACCTTCGGGTTACAAGTCCGACTCTCTATCCATTAGGCCAGGACTGCCCCATAAATAAATGCAGCCTTGGTGAAAATAAGAGATAAAAAAAAAAAGTTTTGAACCGTAGTGTACCTTTTAAAATAACTGAAGAAAATATCTGCTTGATCTTTTTATCTTCCAATAACAGTAGTAATAGGGTTGAAGGTTGAGCTTGGCGATTATGTTTAAATGTACCTACTTTTTATGCAAAGTTAAGAGAGATTATAGTTTAATAGGGTCTACATATACAAAACAAACATGCTTACTGCTTCAAATGCTAATGGGACATCAAAGTTCTGTACCCATATCCATGAAAAGAGAAAAAAAAAATTTCTTCCATGTTTATATAACTAAACACGCACGCTAGATCCACTTCATGTCATTCTGCTTCATGCCCCATACCTATTCCCACAATGATCTCTGTTTTTTTGCAGAAAAAGTATCGTGATTTCCGACTACAAGGTGTGTTGGACTCCACTCTGAACACCAAGATGTATGAGACAGTGAGAAACAGGCTGATTCTAGAAGAGGCTACAGCATCTGTAAGAGAGGGAGGGATGCAAGGCATATCCATGAAGGACAGCGATGAGGAAGACGACTAGATCCTGCTGGAGACAATTAGGTGTGGACAGTTCGGTCAGACATATTTATCGTGGTCTAAAATGATGCATGTACACCACTGTCCATCGCTCGCACATGTCTGGATGTTGTTAACCTCATGTTCTATGACAAATAAAGGACCAACTTCAATTAAGATAAAACCAAAAATAAGAATCTCTATTCAGATGACAAAAACAAAAGCGTATATTAACCGAACTTAAAATTAATTGGCACAGTTTGATGTTTTTCTGGGGGGAAAAATAAGTGAAATGTCTGAAATTCATTTCTAAATGTTTCTAAGCAATATGGAGTACCATTTGTAAAAGATGTTGTGTGAGATGGTAAGGAATAATGCTCGTCGTGTCCCTGTTCAATGCAAATCCGTATGGCGCTGCTTCAATGTATTGTAAATACATTATTGGTACATAACTGTGCATAGACCTTGTTTCTTTTGGAGTGTAGGCCACCTGACATGATTGTATTAACTTATTCAGATGTTTATATATTCAGCTGACTTCAACAAGAAGTCAAAAATCCAAAATGTTTTGAGACACCTTTTTTAACGAGATTATTAAGGTGATATGTTTGTAGCTGTATTTTAGAGATGCAATATATCCCCATTGCTTATTTGTGATATACTTAAACTGACGTCAATACTTTTTATGTTTTTAAGCCATGCATAATTAAAAAATAATAATAATAATCAAAAATATATTTATTCTGTATTTTGGGGGTGGGATCACAAGGAGGCGTTTTGTTTGTATCCTTTTTGTTTCTTTGCAACAAAGCATTTCTGATCCTTCTATTCGGATAGCCTCTAAACGCTTGCAGGTTTTCATCATTGCCACTGTTGTTTTGTGTATACAGCGCTTTATATTCCCCTCTGTGCAGTAGCTGCATGTCCCAATTGTCAGAAATCTTATCTGAAAGCTTTTGATTTTGTGGAAAGTAACCGGTGGATTCATCTTGCGTCAGCCTTATGTACACCCACAGTTGGAATGCAAGAATCTGGGCTTATAAAAATAAAAGAATTCAAACTCAGAACTTGTTTTTTGCTTTTAAATGAGTAACAGTGAAGGTCACAATGTTTTATTCAACTTAGAAGTCTTTATACATAAAGTTACGCCCACTCAAATGCAACACCTACATACAGCACAGTCTTCATTCGGTATTTACAGTATGAGTAAAGCACAACCGTGACTTAACCTCTCCCCACACCCACCCACTTCCACCAAAAAGAAGTCTGAGATTAACATTTTGGGATTAAGATATAGTTCATCTTCAGTGCCTGTATTGCAGGACAGAAGGAGATTGACTGACCAGAGATGACACAGATCAGTCCCAAGGCAGATCTCCTCAACCAGATTAACATTTTTTATATAAGATTTTCAAAACAAATCAGTCTGGTCTTCAAGACAGTAAGTATAAATTTGGGATTAGATATTATGAACGTAGCATATTAAATAAAGATGGAATATCTTAATTAGAACATGGATTGCTTGAAAATAAGTCCTTAAGGATGAGAAAAACAACCGAGATGGCATCTTGGTACCAAAACTGTTGATATTTGAACATCACTAACAAATTCCCAAATTTTATAAATTTATATTTAAATAAAGAGATAAAATTTTAGACAACAGTCCCAACAAATGTTAAGTGAATTTTATTATGATTTGAAAGAAGTCTCTCATGCTCACCAAGGCTGCATATATTTATTTATTTATTTTTATGAAGTTATATTTGTGGGGATTTTATACCTTTATTGTTTATAGGACAGAGGAGATACTACAGGAAAGCATAGGGCAGAGAGAAAGGGAAACGTTATCGGCAAACGACCACAAGTCGGATTAGAAGTCGGGTCGCAGAAGCACACAAACCACAAGTCAATCAGCGCCGACGAGGCTGCAATTATTTGATCAAAAATACAGTAATATTGAGAAATTTCATTACTATTTAAAATAACTGTTTTTTATTTTAATATATATTTTATTCTTTTGACGCAAAAATTAATTTTCAGCAGCCATTAGCTCCAGTCATCAGTCTTCAAAAATGATTTTAATATAGGCTACTGACTTGTTGCTCAACACACATTTCTTACTATGATCCACAGTCGCGTTGCTTAATATTTCTATGTAAAAAAATAATGAGGTTGAAAATGCTTTTATATCTTTACAACGATCTGAATTTAAGAACGGGTGTGCTGGAAAATGACATGTTGCTCTTCTTCATGATCTAATGGTCCAGTGATATAGTGGCCTAGTTATAATAATGCATATCATTCAGCATTTACACGTCATCTCGTTGAATAACACTGCGTAGTGTCCACTGGCACATAATTGTTAAGTATAACTGAGGTGAAGTTTCATTTAACCCCCTGGAGCACAGACTGGGCAATAATGCAGCACTCAGACCCAGAGAAAGGAACGGAGGAGCTTTAACTAGCAGATGGAAATTGCCTTTTCATCTCCTTAGTCTTTCCGATTCGAACCCACGGATACAATTTGGTGTGTTGCTCGGCGCGGGGGCACAGGGCATGGAAAGACAAATGAGAGAGGCCCTCCGCTAGAATATGTTCCCGTGGCCCGGCGCTGTGACCTAATTGTGGGAATGTACGCTTCTTCCTCGCGCTGATTTCACTGTAATCAACAGAGGAGGACAGAAATGCTCGGTCGCCGAGCGCGGAGCGCCGTAAGAGGAGGCTCGGATATCTCACATTTAATTTACTCATAAATCCTGCCGCAATACAACAATTTTGAGAGGGAGAGGACCCGGTGACAGATTAATGGGCAAGGAGATTTATTCTGGCACGATCTGAGCTGCTTTGGCTTTTAAGCCTCAATCAGGTTAGGAAATAGGAACGACAAGTGTATCCAAATAAAAGATTCTCCAATTGACCGGCGCAACAAGAACTGGCCCCAGGTTCGCACTCGCATCTGCGCGGGTGAGGGTGTCTGAGACGTGGATGCGAGGCGAGGCCCGGCTCCGAGCGCAGCGTGTGACCTCCGGAACAAATGAAAACCAGAAACCGCAGACACAAATAAACCGGCAAAGTAGCACACGATTACATTTGTGTGCCAACGTTTGGTTAGACTTAAACGTTTCGATTCGAGGCCCACAGCGTGCGTATTTCACCCTGCCTGCTCGAGCAGATGTCATTGTGCGATGACGGCTCTCAGTAGCGCGTGCAGCGATTGGATGCCAGCTTGCGTCTCTAAGTAAACAGGTAGATGTCAGATCCCTTCAACAAGGACAATTCAAAGCCTCTTATGTGTTTTTCTTTTTTAAAGCCAAGCTGCAACCATCTTATCTCCGCATTAGGACGGGGGTAGGCTACAACGGACCTGATTATTATTATATATATATTTTTTATCTCGTGAAATGAATAGCTTAATGTTTGAAGTAATCTCACATTATGTTCAGCTCATGGGAGCGCCGTCAGGGTGAGAGTCAAAGAGAGACAAAGAGAGATGAAGATGATGATCATCATCCTGCTTTAATCAGAAATGGCTCAGAGGATAAAGTGTGTCATATCTGGCCCTGTGAATGGGCTTATGCTGAGAGTTCACTGAGCCTTTCCACCTAATATCCGCCCTTCAAGCGAGCTATACGATTAATCAAGACTCCATTACATGTCGCAATCACCCGTGTTAGCTTATTCATTTTACAATTAGCAGGAAATTAGGAATTCAAATCTTTGACTGTTTTTGACCTTTTCAAATTATTCTTAATAATAAGTATTTCAAGTCGTCAGAAGCATTATAGGAGAGGTGCTATATTATTAAGGCATGGCTGACATACAACCCACAGAAAAGTGACAATATTCAACATATAGCACAACCTAAATTCAGCAATATATAAATATTAAGGAAAATTTCATTCAAAATGTAGAAGTCTCTTAAGCCCAATTTAGGCTATTTGATTACAAGAAAAACATATTGTGAAATATTATGATTTAAAATAACTGTTTTCTATTATAATATATTTAAAAAAAAAAAAAAATTATAAAATGTTTCAGAAATCGTTCTAATATGCTGATTTATATTTTATAATATTATTTTAATAATATAATGCGTTTTTAGGATTCTTTGATGAATAAATAATAATATTTATTTGAAATAGATCTTTTTTTTTAATTATAAATGTATTTAATGACACTAAATAATTGTGACCCTGGACCACAAAACCAGTCATAGGGGTATTTATTGAGATCTGAAAGCTGAATAAATAAGCTTTCCACTGATGTAAGGCTTGTTATGATAGGACAATATTTGGCTGAGATACAACTATTTGAATATCTGGAATCTGAGGGTGCAAAGAAAAAAAGAAAAAATCAAAATATTGAAAAATTTGCCTTCCAAATGAAGTCCTTAGCAATGCATATCACTAATTAGTTAGAAAATTTTAGTTTTGATATATGTACGGTAGGAAATGTACAAAATATCTTCACGGAACATGATCTTTACTTAATATCCTAATGATTTTTGGCATAAAAGAAAAATCTGTAATTTTGACCCGTACAATATACTGTTGCCTATTGCTACAAATATACCCGTGCGATGTGAGACTAGTTTTGTGGTCCAGGGTCACAAATATGTGTGAATACTTACTTTATATAGTATAAACGCTTCATGAAAATTCATTATATAAAGTACTTGTATGAAAAACAATAATAAAAAACATAATTTCTAAAGAATTACAAGTGCACAGTGTTGTGCTGTGCAGCGTGGCCTCTCAACGGTGATGTCATGTGAGAGTCTGATAACTTGAGACATCTCCTCAAAGAAACACAAATATGCTTGAAATAAGTTTAAAGTGGATAATCAGGCCCTTGAGAGCAATGAGCTCACATTCTCCGCAGCCAATCAAATGGCTCGAATGCCATCCCTCGCTCATTCTAATTTCCATCCTTTCCTTATCCACCTGTTCTTCAGCCTGAAGTGAATATGTTAATGCCCGGCCTTACTCACAAGACACATCGCCTGCGTCCCGCAGTCTCCTCCGTCCCCATAACACCGGAGGGGACATTCCCTTGTCCATTTTGCGGACCATATTTAATTTGGTGGACAGATGAGGGATGTGAATGGTGAATAGGAAGGTGAAGTAGGGTTACTCAGGTTGCCCTGCACCCACGGCTTTGTCAGACTTCCACGCCATTGTTCTGAAAAAAGCATTCAAACCTTTTGCTCGGAGCATCAAAGAGGCAGTGGAGTCCCCCTCCCCATGCTTTGGAGACCACTGCACCATTCAGAGCTGACATTATAGGGAACATACTGCACACGGACAAGGGTCAGAAAAATAGAGGCAGGAGCAAAAGTGGTTCACTCAGCACTTGAAAGAACGTTAGGACTTGAAAAGGAAAATAGAGAAGAAAGGTGCACTGAAAGACAATTTAAAACAGAAAAGAGCAGGCTAAGAGAGCATGCACTAGATAGGGAGCAGTGTATGTACAAGACCACAATCAAAAATAGCTATTGGAAGTACTGCGACCATGCAAATGTTTGCCATATGTGCACATCTGAGTGATTCTGGGATGCTGAAGAGAGCTGAACAGACAGGCAGTGAGACGCAGGTGAGAAACTCTGACGGGCTGCTGGAATGTCTTGGCTGACAAAAAGACTCACTCAAGTCTGTGTTAAAACAGCCATTTTTTTGCAGTCCGCAGCAATTGCCTGACAACACAGCTTTTCTCCTTGGTCACCGTTTTCTTTGCAACTTCGACAGCTACTTTCTTTTTCTCTTACTATTGCTATATGAGTGTTTTTTTGTTTAGTCTGTATGTTTGCTTAAGCATTTTTGTAGAAATCCAAAAAACTATTTGCAGAAATGTAAACGTTACGTGACAATGTTTAGAGAAAGCTTCAGATTTAAAAAAAAAGCACAAATACATAATAAATTAGTTTTTGGAACTCAACTTTAGTGAAAACTTATTTCTTTAACCCTTGTTTGGGGCCTTTTGTTAACTAACTAACTAAATAAATAAATAACATACATACAAACATAAAACATACCTTAAGGGATAGTTTAAAAATTCTGTCGCCCTTTACTCACCCTCATATCATTCCAAAACTTTATGACTTATTCTGTTCTGATGTGGAACAAAATAAGATAACACTTAAAGGGATAGTTCACTCAAAAATTACAGTTCTGTCATCATCTACCCGCACTCAAGTTGTTCCAAACCTGTATGAATTTCTTTCAGCTGTTTCTTTCATATATTTTGAAGAATGTTGGTAACTGATGCAGTGAGATCCAGACAGATGAGTAAAGACTATGTCAGAGATCAATTTTAGAATAGGGAATAAAAAAATTATTAAATAAAATTAAATAAAATAAATATGGTATTATAATAAATACCTAATAGGAAATAAGATCTATATTATTCGACAACTAAAGTGCAGAGTATTACAATTATATAAGGGATGAAGTAGTGAATATCAAAAGAAAAGCCCAAAAGAAGTAAGATATAAGGAGAAGGGGACAGCAAAAGAAGAAGGAGAAGAAAGAGTAAAAAGTAGAGTTACATAAGTAATCAGAATAGGCACAAGGAATATACAGGTGCATCTCAATAAATTAGAATGTCGTGGAAAAGTTCATTTATTTCAGTAATTCAACTCAAATTGTGAAACTCGTGTATTAAATAAATTCAATGCACACAGACTGAAGTAGTTTAAGTCTTTGGTTCTTTTAATTGTGATGATTTAGGCTCACATTTAACAAAAACCCACCAATTCACTATCTCAACAAATTAGAATACTTCATAAGACCAATAAAAAAAAACATTTTTAGTGAATTGTTGGCCTTCTGGAAAGTATGTTTATTTACTGTATATGTACTCAATACTTGGTAGGGGCTCCTTTTGCTTTAATTACTGCCTCAATTCGGCGTGGCATGGATGTGATCAGTTTGTGGCACTGCTGAGGTGGTATGGAAGCCCAGGTTTCTTTGACAGTGGCCTTCAGGTCATCTGCATTGTTGGGTCTGGTGTCTCTCATCTTCCTCTTGACAATACCCCATAGATTCTCTATGGGGTTCAGGTCAGGCGAGTTTGCTGGCCAATCAAGCACAGAAACACCATGGTCATTGAACCAGCTTTTGGTACCTTTGGCAGTGTGGGCAGGTGCCAAGTCCTGCTGGAAAATGAAATCAGCATCTCCATAAAGCTTGTCAGCAGAAGGAAGCATGAAGTGCTCTAAAATGTCCTGGTAGATGGCTGCGTTGACTGTGGACTTCAGAAAACACAGTGGACCAACACCAGCAGATGACATGGCAGACCAAATCATCACTGACTGTGGAAACTTCACACTGGACTTCAAGCAACATGGATTCTGTGCCTCTCTACTCCTCCTCCAGACTCTGGGACCTTGATTTCCAAATGAAATGCAAAATTTACTTTCATCTAAAAAGAGGACTTTGAACCACTGAGCAACAGTCCAGTTCTTTTTCTCCACAGCCCAGGTAAGATGCTCCTGACGTTGTCTCTGGTTCAGAAGTGTCTTGGTAGCCCTTTTCCTGAAGACGTCTGAGCGTGGTGACTCTTGATGCACTGACTCCAGCTTCAGTCCACTCCTTGTGAAGCTCTCCCAAGTGTTTGAATCAGCTTTGCTTGACAGTATTCTCAAGCTTGCGGTCATTCCTGTTGCTTGTGCACCTTTTCCTACCCAAATTCTTCCTTCCAGTCAACTTTGCATTTAATATGCTTTGATACAGCACTCTGTAAACAGCCACACCTTTCAGTAATGACCCTCTGTGACTTACCCTCTTTGTGGAGGGCGTCAATGTTCATCTTCTGGACCATTGCCAAGTCAGCAGTCTTCCCCATTATTGTCGTTTCAAAGAACAAGAGATACCCAGAATTTATACTGTATGGATGGTCATTTATTGAAATTCAAATGTAAATATTATAATATTTTGAGATACTGATTTTTGACTTTCATGAGCTGTAAGCGCTAATCCTCAAAATTAAAAAATTAAAAAAATTTTTTTTTAAATGTTTTACTTTACATGTAATGAATCTAAAATATATGAAAGTTTCACTTTTTGAAATAAGTTACAAGAAAAAATGAAAAAAGAAAAACTTTTTCACGACATTCTAATTTATTGAGATGCACCTGTATATGCAAAAAACATACATCCTCCCAAACTGGTGTTTTATGTCTAATAAGAAAAGTTCAAATAGATGTGTCCATGTTGTTATAATAACTGTAGGTCAGGTCAGAGGTCATCGTGACCAGTCAGATGTTGTGGTTAAAAAATAATAAAAAAATATTTGTGGCTAGGCATGGCTTTCAGACCTTTAGAAGAAATGCAGCAAAATGAGCACTTTCAAATATCTTACATATTACAAAAACACAGTTTTTGGAAAATAATATCTAGTACCATTAATGACTAATTCTGAGAAACATTATTACCCAGGCAGTGGTTGAAAGATGTCCAATATCTAACAAAAACCATCTTTCAAACATATGAAATGTGCATAACATACATATTTTTGAGAATACTACAAAATATTACATACAGTATATGAACATAAATAAAACGAAATAAAAGACACATAAATGAGTAAGATTAATGAGTAAATACTGGAATATGAATATATGATGATGATTAATATAAGATGCATAAATCGATAAATAATAAATGAATACATGGTTATGAAAATCAAGGAAAATATAACAACATTGATTATTGGGATATACCAGTAATGAAACAATTAATGGTAGCCATTGACTTCCATAGTATGAAGAAAAAAAAAAGATCAATGGCAACCGTCAACTGTTGGTTACCAACATTCTTCAAAATATCTTCTTTTGTATTGAACACAAGAAAGAAACACAGATTTGAAACAAGTGGATGCTTACTTTTGTGTAAACTACCTCTTTAACCCCATTGACTGTTTGACAAAAATAAATAAACACACTCTTTTGAAAACTGAAAATAATCTAAACGATTTTTAAAAGATCTAAAAAAAAATCTAAAAGAGTACATACTTTGTCATATCACTAATAACTGACTATTGCATTTGAAGTGGTTGGATTTCAACAGATTTTTTTTTTTCAAGGTTATATCCGTGTTTGGGTGTATATGTAGGTTTTGTGTGTGTGTGTGTGTGTGTGTGTGTGTATGTGTGTGTGTGTGTGTGTGTGTGTGTGTCATCACAGAACCTGGCATATTCAAGCAAGTCTGGCATATTGTCAGCTTGCAACCCTAGACACACTCACTCACACACAGACTCCCTCCTATCTGACAAGCCATCTCCTTCAGAATGGTAATGATGATATGTTTAATCCCTGCCATTTGAATTGTTTATATTAAACATAAATTAATTTAATCCAACATCAAGTATGAAGATCCATTTCAAGAAAATGCAAAACAAGACAGTGTTTCACGCCTAGTTTATTTGCATAAAAAACATCTTAGCTTGTTGGCTGTGTACAGATTGTAATCTAATGTACACCTTTGAACTCCATTAGTTGTTACACATGAATGAAAATAATAACTTGTTATTCAGAGAACAGTAAAGGGATAGTTCACTTTGAAATTAAAATTTGGTATCTATCAGCTTACCCCAAGGGCATCCAAGATGTAGGTGTCTTTTTTTCTTCAGTAGATCCAATTTTGATGTTTTTAGGTCAAACCGTTCTAGTCTGTCAGTCATATAATGGCAGGTATAGGTCACTGTCTCTATAAGAGTGAAAAAGAACATGCACAGAGAAATTCAAATTAAACAATTCCCCATCGTAACTACACATTGATGGCCTAAGACACGAAACGAGCGGTTTGTGTGAGAAAACGAACAGTATTTATATCGTTTTTTACCTCTTGTACACAACCATGTCCAAGTGATCGCGCGCTCTGGCTCACGCTTGATGGAGGGCGTATCTGAAGCATGGTGCTTTAAAAAATTATTTGAATTGTTTGACAGTATTATTATATACGGTTATGTATATTCCTTTTGGTACAAAATGATGGCTCTTTAATTTCGGAATGGCACAAATATTATTCATGGACTAAACCTTCATCATAGTAAGACTCCTTTTTTTTCCTCGCCGGTGTCATGTCTCAATAAACTGTTCCTGGATCTGTTATTTTTTACATGGTTAGGTGGAAGTGACGCAGGGTGAGGAGGGTGGAGTTGCGGCATGTGTGTTTGGCTAGTTACAGATGAATGAAACGGATACATGGAGCGCTCGTATAGAAATACAATGCATGACAGCAAGCGGGTCTGCTTAAAGAAGTCATCATTATCCTAGAGTAGACAGTTCAGAAACGACACGATCGATGACAGTGCGCGTCTTCCAACAAGAAAATACCACGAAGTTGCGTCAGCACCACGCTTCAGACACGCCCTCCGTCAAGCATGAGCCAGAGCGCGCGCACACACACACGTCACACACCGGATGCGTGTGCGCACTCAGATCACTTGGACATGGTTGTGTACAAGAGGTAAAAAACGATATAAATACTGTTCGTTTTCTCACACAAACTGCTCGTTTCGTGTCTTAGGCCATCAATGTGTAGTTACGATGGGGAATTGTTTAATTTGGATTTCTCTGTGCATGTTCTTTTTCCCTCTTATAGAGACAGTGACCTATACCTGCCATTATATGACTGACAGACTAGAACGGTTTGCCCTAAAAACATCAAAATTGGATCTACTGAAGAAAAAAAGACACCTACATCTTGGATGCCCTTGGGGTAAGCTGATAGATACCAAATTTTAATTTCAAAGTGAACTATCCCTTTAACTTAAGCAATCAAACCATTTCCCTCAATTTATTGACGAAAAGTGAACTGGTCAACGTTTGTCTTCTCTGTATCCTCAAATCACAGATCAGATGTAAATTTAAATCAATACTTTTTTATCAAGACTCTTTGACTGATCTGAGAACAGATGGATTGGAAGCGCTGGTATCTAAATGCACCTAAGGGTGGGATCCCTGCCATAAAGTGTGGCACAATGTGTCTCTGGAGGTGTGCTTGTGTCTCGCTTCCTCTCGTTTGTCTCTCCTATCCTGCAATTCTTACAATTAAGCTGTCACACACTTTCCTTAGAGCACCTGGAATTAAAAGCTGCTAAATTCACAGGTGTCATCATTATCAGTAAGTACACCACATTTGTGTTGGACAAGCTTTTCAGTTCTTCCTCTTAATGTAACCTGTTACCATTCACAAACTGTCATTGCTGTTGTAAAGATCAACTCATTTATTAAAGAACCAAACTTGCTTTAATTAAACAGTGGACAAAGAAAAAGAAGCCCTGCTGAAAATGAACAGTCAGTAACAGTGAATATGTTGATTGACCATGAAAACTGATGCCTGTTTAAGCATCTTCACTGTTCATTCTACACACTCAATGACATGTATAGCCAAGGACAAAACTCATTGTGATTACTTTTAAGAAATCAACCCTGGGAGGCTGGACCAGTTTAAAAGCTTTGTTTTGGGTCTTTATACATGAAAGGTAATACATAATAAGAGTAATGTAATGTAGGTTAAATTATATAAATAACAGATTTTATTCCCAAATGTAAATATTATGCACCCCAACCCCGAAATAAATAAATTAAATCTGTTTTTGTTTAGACATTCTACAAAAATGCTTCCAAGTTTCTGTAACTCATTTCTGGAAGAGTGGTCATTCGACTAGAACAGGCTATTAATTAAGATGTGCTAATTATTGCGGTTAAGTTCCAAAACAATTACAATAGGCCTATATAATATATAGCAAAACAAAACAGTGCCAAAACGTTAAATTCTTAATATAGTGTGCGAATTAATAGTGGTTTGTATTGCCTATTTATTCTCAAAATGTATTTGAAGTTCTGTATTTTCTATACGACAATTAAACCCGCCTTAATACACAAGCGATTTGTCATGTAAATGGCTCCGTCTTTTGCCTCCCGCTGTCTGAAGAGGAGCGCGTCCGTTGAATGGGAATTTGAGCTCATTTCATAAAGTGTTTGTGGGCTGAGAGTGAAGTTACAGCAATAGGATCAATGTTTATTGTGCGGACAAGCCGCTAATTGTGCCTGAATAAACTCAAATTAGAGTTCGATCATTTACATATGAGTAGAATTAGTGGAGCCTGTTTAAAGTCCTCTCTGTTGCGGCTGCAGGTGTGGGGAATGGGATTCTTTTGCTTGTTTTATTTCGTTGAAATATAGGCTATAACTAAAATAAGCACTAAGCTACAGCAAATACGTACAAATAAGTTGCAAAGCCAAACTACAGAAATATGTAGGCTACTATATAAACTAGATTCAAATGATTGCAATTCGTGAAAAAATGATATTCCAGTAAAAACCTAATTAGTGTCCTGCAGTCGTGCTTGAAGACATCAGCACGCTTCAATCAGAAGAATGTTAAGTCAAGACATCTTCAGGCGACACTGTGTGAGCAACTTCAACCATATTCCTCACAGCAAAGATAACCACAGTGTTTGAACTTGAAAAGCTCCGTTTCGGACTTTTTGTAATAATTTGTTGTGAGTCTCAGGTGAAATCGTCTGCAAACAAATGAATTCAAGCTGGTCCTCTTAAAAAGACGAGAGGGCGAGTGGTCATTGTAGCAAGCACACAAAACTCTGGATTCCAGCAAACTTTTTATACAGCTTTAAAAGGGTCTCTCTTTTTCCCCATTTCTTGCTATACCTCTGGCCAGGCTAAGTCTTTTCTTCCCTGCTTTAATCCTTCCCTTTATTTCAGAAAAACACAAAACCAGGTTCCACGCAGTGCTTTAGTGGCTAAAAGTGGAAGAGCTGCTTCTTTGGAGGCTGAACTCTGAATCGCGCTGGAAAACTGGTTCCTCTGAATAGGTGAAGGAGGAAAAACGTTTAATAGGATCCGAGGGAGGTTCTGCTCTCCCAATCTGCTCTCTAAACACAGGAACAGTGTCTTTCCCCAAGCAATCCATCTCATGAACACTTGACATTAAACGTGGAACACACAACACTATTATACAATTATTTATTCACCACACATACATATATAATATATATATATATATTCCATTTCAAATTTGCACATGTCCTGTACACACATGATTGTCTGTATTGCATAGTGTTTTTGCTATTTTGTACATTGCCTATTTGTATATTGTTCTTTTATTATCTGTGTCTTGTCGCTGTGATTCTGTCGCACTGTGGAGCTTCTGTCACTATAACAAATTCCTCGTATGTGTAAACATACCTGGCCAATAAATCTAATTCTCATTCTGATTCTGAAACAGGTGGAAATGGGACCTTCTCAATTGTACAAATAGTATAAACCAGCATGGAAAAGCAATTTTCAGCGACAAGGATTAGCAACTTGCAATGAAAATTGAAACTGGTTCACAAACCCTTCTTATTAAACCGACCTGAGCTGCACATTTCCTGTGAAACTGAGCGCACGTTTAAATAAATAATTAAATAAAACTAAATAAATAAATAACACCAAAACAATGGTGAAGTACAAAAGTGTATAGTAAAAAAAAATCGTGAATATCAACTATTTAAATACAGCAATAAAAAGATAATTTGTTATAAAAAGGAAGTTGAAGAAAAGCCACTAAAATAATGTAATTTACAGACATTATTTCTATATGTCTTACTGCTCTGCACCTGCACCTCGCGGATCATAATATGAACTGTGCGTGGAAGCGCGACAGACCATTTGAGGCAAGAAACTTAAATAATAATCTGTAGTATCTGTCATGCATACCACCCCCGTGGCCGTGTATAAATGAGCGGTAGGAGAGGGGACAGTTCTGGTGATGGCGTTTCCTTGTCACCCTGATAAGAGCAAGAGCAAGTGATGTCAGATAAGTGCTCCAGACAGTGATCTCGCGCTGATGAGGACGTCTGCGAGTAAAATGTGACAGTGCAGTCACGCCGTTATCGTTGAATACATCTGCGGTGCGCTTTGGAGGAAAAAAAAAGGTAAACTACAACATCGACTTTCTGGCGTAAGTTTGCTGTAAGATTTTCGCAAGTGCTGAATAGGAATCGACTCTGGGAGGGGTTTTGTCTTATTCTCTGCTTAACGAGCTATGTAATGTCCTGTTAATTTTGTGTGTACTAGTTAATGAGCATTAATCGGGTACCCCTGGACGCTATTGTTCTGGGGATGGCTATTTGAATGCAAATGTGTGACAGTGTAAAAGCAAGGTGCTTATTAAACTGGTGCGTGTCCTGGCTTCTCTGGAATTCAGCAGGAGAGGACGGTGCGGTTGGTCGATGCTCACACCAAGTTGGGTGGAAATGGCGAGCTCTCTCCCTCTGGAAACAGTGATGTCCTGCCCGAGACTAGACGACAGGAGCGGGGCCACGGCGGCACCGAAGTCCCTGGCCTTTTCCATCGACAGAATCATGTCCAAGACGTCGGAACCAAAAGCCGCCGTCGCGGAGGAGGAGCGCCGTGGAGGACTTGGGGGATCCGAGGGGAAGAGGACGCTCGGCTTGTGTGCCCCGATTCCCTGCATGATCCCGATCCAGCCGTTCAGCTACGACCTGCAGGCCAAGGCTTTAATGAACTATTCCGAGTTTTGGAAAGTTAATTTCAGGGGAGCACTATGCACTTCAGCGGCCATGTGTAAATCCAACTGCGTCGTCTGCGGTAAAGCGGACGCGGGAATCAAGCACTCGGTGTTGCCGGGAAGCAGGGTCATCAAGCCGCAGGTGATACGCCAAGCGCTGGCTATGCCCTCTAACGGATCGTTGTGTTATTTCAATTACTTGGACTCGGCTTATCATCAGTCCGAGCTGCTGAGCGGACATTTATTTTCCTCAGCAATCGCGAACTCTCAAGCACAAGCAATAAGCGCGCATCAGAAACTCCTCATGTTGGAGAACGCCAAACTTGCGTGCGTTTCACCCGAGAAATTCCCCACACCTCAGTACCCACATAAAGAGCATCTCCCTGGGCAGCTGGACCAGATAGTGCGGGAGAACCACGGTTTGACTGAGAAGAACGGAGTGAAAGCGCACAGCAAAACGAATAACTGCTCCGCTGACGGAAAACCCAAGAACTTCACGTGTGAAGTTTGTGGAAAGGTAAATAACGGATTTTGTCAAATTGGTTTGAAGGGATGTGGGACAGTAAAATTATGCTCACACGGAATAAATTGCAGATGATTTATTAAGCTCTTTCGTTTTTCTTTCATAGGTCTTCAACGCGCACTATAACCTGACTCGTCACATGCCGGTACACACAGGCGCGAGGCCGTTCGTGTGTAAAGTATGCGGGAAAGGTTTCCGACAGGCCAGCACATTATGTAGACATAAAATTATTCACACACAGGTGAGTTAAAAAAACTACAATTTTAGATCCTTAATAATTTAATACATATTTTGAATAAAATGCACGCGCGAGATTTACTTACCCAGATGTTGTGAATTCATTCACAGGAGAAACCTCATAAATGTAACCAGTGTGGAAAAGCTTTCAACAGAAGCTCGACTTTAAACACACATATCCGAATTCACGCAGGCTACAAACCATTCATCTGCGAATTTTGTGGAAAGGGCTTTCATCAAAAAGGTTAGCAACTTCTGAATTCTTTTTTCGCATAAAATAAAACCGGAAATATTCGATTGTTTTTTTAAGTTGTTGAAATGAGGCCTTTATCAATTTTAAATAAGATCAATTTGTCACTCAGCTAACAACTTACCATTACAACATTTTTACATTTCATATGGGTCAAAACACAGACCTTTAAATCCTTTGTACGTCGACAGATCTCGACGTGATATTAACTAAGTTTGACAACTTCTTGACTTCAACATGCAAAGTGCTGATTAGGAAAGGCTTGGAAATGAAACTCTTCTGCTAAATGTTACTTAATTGTGAACTGTAGACCTGCTGGAAAAAAAAGACATAATTCGTTTTTACTATTTTTTCAGGGAATTACAAGAATCACAAACTGACCCACAGCGGCGAGAAACAGTACAAGTGTTCAATCTGTAGCAAAGCCTTCCATCAGGTCTATAACCTCACGTTTCACATGCACACGCACACCGACAAGAAGCCTTTCACCTGCGGGACCTGCGGGAAAGGCTTCTGTAGGAACTTTGACTTGAAAAAGCACATACGGAAACTGCACGATAACGCCGTATTATCTGGCGGAAAAGATTCTTCCAGAGGACACCAAAACTGAGACGCGACCAGTTTTTGACTGAACTTGGACACTGATGAACGGCACGATTTTTTGTGGTGCTTTAACATCTTCCACCGACATGAACGAAGATGAACGGGACGGGAGAAAATCATCACATCATCGAGGAATTGTACATAAAACAGAATAAAATATTATTTAATGAAACCACTGCCATACGGGGCTACCAAGCAATTATTTGTAGACTAGATGAAGGAAAAGCGTTTTATAAATAAATGCAACTTATGTGTAAAAGAAATGTTTGATAAATTTGTAAATTTGTTGACAGTTGTTGACACAGTAAAGCGAATATGCTAAAATAATAATAAAAACACATGAATACAATAATGTCGGATTTATTTATATATATATATATATATTTCATTTGTAGAAAAAATACCCGAGTTCACCTTTTTAAATGTGTGTGTCTGTTTCATATGAAGAGCAATTGTTTATTTTTTGTGGGTCTTTGTATCTGTATGGTTTAGGAACAGTGCACAGAATTTAAGGTCAGTTGTAAATTAATAGAAACGTGATTATTTGCCATTGTAAAAAAGAAAGAAAGAAAAAACAAACAAACAGAAAAAGGGACTAACCTACTTATTTACATACAATTGGAAAGAAGTTAACTGCGACTTCTTTAAGAAATAAACTAGGCCTATAATTAGCCACACTACAGTAAATTATAAACCTCACAAGCTAGAGTGATTTTACAGTTTGAAAAAAGGGGACAAACAAGACTCATTAATCTATCAAATATAATAACTATCGATCTATTGCTTTGCAGCCATTCAGCGCACAGTTCAATTTAAAGCTCATAATGACAAAGCAAGCTATCTGGTGGAGTTCAAAGCCTGTAGTTTCACTCAGACATTTGATACACGACTCTGTCTCTGTGACCGTGCACTTGACTTCAGTTTAATGGCTCAAATTATCAGATAAAACATGGACTCTTGAAAGCCTATTACGTTAATCAACTAAAGAGCCTCAGGGGAAGCTTCAGCGCATCAAGTCGTGTTCATCAGAAGGTGGAAAATGGACTGCACTTCTCCCACTTCTCCTCATCACCACAGCTTTAATAAACAATAATGTATTCGGCGCACGGATCCTGGAACAATATTATTCTTACACGCTAACAGAAATTCTGATGAGAGACCAGCGCGTGATCCCAAATCTCGCTCTCCCTATTACAGCCCAATTAGCAATTATGTCCACCTCTTGGGACCACGAAGAAGACTAATATTACTAGTTGAATGGCATATTCACCTCCTCAGAGGCAGAGGTTCTAAAATGTGTTTGAACAGATGTGTCTTTATTTCATTCAACTGCATTCGAATGTCGTCCCGTGTGGAATATAGGCGTGATTTTTTAAAAACATAAATCACGACATAGTTTCACGAGGGATAACCGGGTCTCGAGAGCTACATTGCATAGCCTATTTGATATAGTCTACAGACTTTATAATGCGCATCTACTGAACATTTTTAATTTTCTTGGGCAAGCCAAATAGAGAAAATGCTATATAAAAAACTAGTAAAATGATAATTTAGAAGACTAAAGATAAACCATATTATTTTTGCAGTGACATTTTATTGCATCATGTTATATTGCATAAACACTAGGATAACTGGAAGAGCATTATTTATGAATGATGCATTTTCAATCGATTTTTTTTTTGTTGTTGTTGTTGCAAGAACTGTCTATTTTGTTCTGAATCAAAATGCATCATTTAATTAAAGTTTTCGGTTTCGGCTAGATTTTATTGACCATTAACGACATTCAAGGTGGTCTAAAAATGCAATGATCACTACAAGTTGTAACTTTTATTTTCCTTTTTAATGCGTTGACGATTTGTTTGAGAATGGATCAATATAACATTGGCAAAAAACAAAAAGGTGAACTAAAAGATAAGAGCATTTCTGGTGGTGAAGAGGTCTGGGAAAATACCAGCGAGGGCGGGTCTCACCAAAAGACATGTTTGTGTGGGGTATAAAAAAATCCCTTTTGTGCAAAGCTGCCTATCTTGCCTAGTGCCTAAAAAGATTGCAGAGAAGAAAACAACCTAAAGGCAGTCTCGTTGGCCTTTTTCTGCACTTACCTCTCAAACATCTGAGCAACCAGCTTTGCTTCTAGAAACATGTTAATTGACAACGGAGCTCATTACCGCATGCACATGTAACGCGGCGAGAGGGATTATAGGGACAAGAGCGCATTAATTAACCGTCAACAGCGGAGAGCATGTACACGACAGAGATCAGCCGAAATTGAGGCATTTACAAGCGACAAAAGCCCGGCTGAGACAGGAAGAAAAAAAGACCCAGACTTTTGTTTGGTCAACTCAATTGATTGTAAATGGAAGATTAACGGGGGTAGCGTCAGCATTATTAAGGGGGCGCGGAAGAAAAGGCCCCAATTAAGTCCACCAAATGTTAACTACATCGTTTCTCAGTTTAGCCCAAATGAAATTCTAATTAAACCGTGCTCCTTCCATCATTTTGGAAAGCAATTTCTCTCCAGTTGGAGAAGAGCGGACTAGTTGTAGTACTTGTTAAGAGAAGCATTGCTTCTTGGCACAAAGCGCTCGCGAGGAGCATTGTAGCGCGCCAAGGGGAAAGTTAATGAGCGTCAGGCGCGCGCTCTTTGGATCCGTTCCTACAGATCGGTGTTGAAAAGATGGACTCAGCCAAGCGACCGCATGGTGTTCTGTACATGTATTTATGTCCAAAAAGATGATGATAAAGAAGGTCAACCTGACAATATGTTGTTTAATGCAGTTTCACAGGCTGTGAACATTCATTCAACGAATAACCGAGACAGCAGAGGCTATTCACAAATAAAATCAAGGTAGGCATTCACAAATAAGAATACGTAAAAAATAAAATTTATACAAAAAATGACTTGAATATATACTGTGATGAAAATGTTGTCAATTTCGGGGAAAATAATATGTGATTTACTAGGGCTTATAAAGTCAAACATGTCTGGGGAGTGTAACTTTCCAGAGAAGGCAGGAGAAAAACTATAAACGTAAAAAGTCTCATTAAACGCTGAAATGCATTTAACTAACAAACTAACTACATTACTTTTAATAGTAGTAAAGCAGCTTTTTCTTCTAAAATATTTTAAATATTTGAAAATCATTTATCCGCCAAATTAAAGTGGTGTAACCAACATGAAGAAATCTATTTTGGTGACAAGAAAGCCATAAGAGATGATAACATGATATTTTATTATATATATATATATATATATATATATATATATATTAGTGCTGTCAATCGATTAAAAAAATAACTAATTAATCGCACATTTTCCTGAAATTAATCGCGATTAATCCCACCTAACATTATAGTTTTAAAATATACTTTGATATTGCAATAATTTCACATTCAATCTTCAAATGAATGTACAAACAACATAAAGACCGTATATTTTTAATATTTGTTTAATGGCATCTTTATTTTTATGACTGAAGGCCAGCATCACTGATACCAATTAATACTGATGTCTCTATAAAAATGTTTCCCCCTAATATTTAACCATTGACTAGCCATTCAACTTTACATTATAATTAAGAGCTATCAATTTTAACATTTATTAGACTTTAAAAATAACTTCTAATTTAAGTGAACTTAAAACAATCTTCACATAAACCCATTATAATAAATGTCATATTTATCTACCTGTGCCCTTCAGCAGAAATATACAGAAATTGAATAAAGTTATCAAACACTAAATACTATGAGGCGCCATGTAGGATTTAAATCAAACTTCGCTTATCAATACATACATAAAACACGTGCATATACACCTATAAATTACTCACATATACATGTATACTATTGGATGTTCAATATATATATATGAAATACACGTGCACACTAATATGAAATCCATACCAATACACCTTATGTTAGTAATGAATGCATATACACTTGTGAATAACTTGCATATACATATAAACTTGACGCATGCATACACCTATAAACACTCGCTTATACATATAAACTCGATCCATGCATATACACCTATAAACACTCGCTTATACATATAAACTCGATCCATGCATATACACCTATAAACACTCGCTTATACATATAAACTCGATGCACGCATACACACCCACAAAACACTCGCGCAAACATACAAAAAAAATTCACAAACGTATACAATTCTGATAAGAAAGACGTATGCTTTAGTTGTGTATATATGTATATGCAAGTGATTTCATATGTGGATGTGCGTGAACTTTTCAGTGCAAACGGAAGCAGCGGCACTTCCGGCGGGACATTTGAAAATGCTTAACGTGGCTTAATGCATTAAAACAGTGTTTTTAAAAGACCAAACTCAGTAAACACATTATTAATAAAATATGTACAGTATATTAGATTTATTAATAATGTGTTTACTAAAAAAAAAATGTTTTGAAAAAACATGAACAACGACATGAAAAAAATATATTTAAAAACGTGTATTGTAGCAGTAAATTTAAACTGGAGAAAGTTTTGAAGCGCTATTGTGCTTGATGGTTAAGGGACCGTCTGACAATTCCACCGACTGGGAAAAAACGTTTGATGTATTTTAAATTAATATTACTTTTAAAATAACACATTGTCAAACTGTAAAGCTTGTATTACTTATATAGTGATTTACAGTGAGTGTGTTGCCAATACATCCCTTCATAAATGTACAGTACACAATTATTTAAATAAAAATTACTCTAAGTCAAATTTTTCATGTAAAATTATTGTGTACTGTACGTACAGTAAGGGAAATATTGGCAAAATATATTCAAATATATTCAGTCAGTTTGCCCACTAGGCAAATCTCCAGATGCCGGGATTTTAAAACGCTTAACGTGGATTAATGCATTAAAACTGTGTTTTTAAAATACCAAACACAATAAACACGTTATTAATAAACCATGCTATACTGTACATAGTTTGATTTTATTAATACTGTGTATATGGGCGTCGGAACCATTGTATGTGGGTGGGACAGGACCCACCTACTTTTGAAGACTAATGATATTGGACCCACCCACTTTTATCATCTCTAATTCAGTGAATATGTCTGTGCACTTTTCAGAGTGCAGTCAGTCAAACCCATTCCACATGACATGACGAATGCCCTGATAAATAAAACTTCATTTAGCTATAGCCTTGAATTCCAGACCGCAGCTTCCTGAAATCTATTCCACTCGGCTCATTCCGAGTCCATAGAAATGAAACTCCATTCTGTGTTTTCACAGTTACTCCTGCTGCTCTACTGAGACACAGCAAAGTAAACAAAGCATCTGAGCGTGCCTGCTGCTCACATACACCTACCGATACTTTATTTAAACTTTTCGATTATTTACTTCATTTTTATTTTTATTGAAAACAAATGCCTTTCTGATGTAATAAGAGATGTGAAAAGGGAGAAGAACGATTTCGGCAAAAGGCGGACGCGAACTCGGGTCTCTCGCGTCAACAACACTGTATTACACGCTTTCCCACCTGCACCATTGGAAATGCATATAAATAGCTGTATTTTGTAGGCTAATGTTGTGAAGTTAGTGGGCAGAGGTAAATAACCCCTACTAACAAGGCGGCCTATTTGCACTTTGTGTAAATGGACACTCCGTTGATTAAAAGGCACCAGACTACAGAAAATAGCACCCACCCACATTTATTTTGGTTCCGACGACCATAAACTGACGCATTAAGCCAGGTTAAGCATATTCCTTATGGGAGGAAAACGCTTGTCTATACATTATATTCTTTATTAATAATGTGTTTACTGAGTTTGGCATTTTAAAAACACTGTTTTAATGCATTAAGCCACGTTAAGCATTTTCAAATGTCCCGCCGGAAGTGCCGCTGCTTCCGTTTGCACTGAAAAGTTCACGCACATCCACATATGAAATCACTTGCATATACATATATACACAACTAAAGCATACGTCTTTCTTATCAGAATTGTATACGTTTGTGAATTTTTTTTGTATGTTTGCGCGAGTGTTTTGTGGGTGTGTATGCGTGCATCGAGTTTATATGTATAAGCGAGTGTTTATAGGTGTATATGCATGGATCGAGTTTATATGTATAAGCGAGTGTTTATAGGTGTATGCATGCGTCAAGTTTATATGTATATGCAAGTTATTCACAAGTGTATATGCATTCATTACTAACATAAGGTGTATTGGTATGGATTTCATATTAGTGTGCACGTGTATTTCATATATATATTTTGAACATCCAATAGTATACATGTATATGTGAGTAATTTATAGGTGTATATGCACGTGTTTTATGTATGTATTGATAAGCGAAGTTTGATTTAAATCCTACATGGCGCCTCATAAAATACAGATGTATCCTTAAAACTATAAAAGTTATTGATTTCCTCTTTTTTTCTTTTGTTCTTGATGAACAGACATCACAGTAGCTGGTTATTAGGTTGTTTTTGGCTGCTATTTCTTTAAGAGCTGTCACTGCTGAACGTGACGCAGATCTGACACGCATCGTATTTACTCTCTTTACATTTCTGACCCACTTCAGTCTCTATTAATGAGCTCACGAGTTGAATTGAGTGTTACCCTTACCAAAAAGTAGTATGCTTCAAGTTTATTTGATTAAATATACTTAAGTAAAGTTCAAGTATATTTTAAGTATACTTTATGTAGTAAGTATACAAATATCAGTGCACTAGTAGTATACTCGTAAGTGTACTATTTCAGTACTCCTTGGGACTAAATTGGCCCACTTTCTAGTATATAAAATATACGTTTAAGTATACCAGTAGTAAACTTTGAGTACACAACTAGTTTACATCAATGTTTTTAGCTTGTACTGCAACTATACTAAAAGTGAACTTACAGGTATACTGATAGTTTACTAATTAAATACTTGTAGTAGCATTATTAGTATACTTTGAAGTATAGTCTCAGTAAACTACTAGTTTAGTAGTTTTATAATGCAAGTATACTCGTAAGTTTTCTTTAAGTGAACTTTACATCATACTTTAAGTATACTACTATGTCCCTATTTAGGTATTAATTTGTATAGATTTTGTTATATGAATATCTGAACATACAAAACATCCAAATAAAGAACAGGGTATCTGTAAACAAAAACATTTTATTCTAGCTTCATGCATTCTTTTTTAAAACACTTGAAAGTGGGTAAGTTTCATAAATAAAAAATAAAGAAATAAACAACATTTTGAACAAAAAGATGAAAAGACTATGAATTGGATTCAGAATGATAATCAAAACGTAGATGGAGTTTATCAACACCCCAAAGCTTGACAGTCATTATTACCTCTTCATTGGTCGACATTTTATTCCATAATGCTACACAATTTTGATGCTGTTTTAACACGTGGAAGCATATGTTGTTTTGGTTTCTTCTTCACTTGTGTTTTTTTGGGGGGAAATTCTGTACAGAAGATGTGTACTAGCGCCCCCTACCGTATAACAATGAAAACACGGATTCTCGGCGCACAAGTATAGCTCAAATATATTTAGACTTTTTCTAAGTTTAAGTCAAGTATACTTAAATGTCATTTAAAGTATATTTCTGAGAAGTACATGAAGCACATTTCTGAGAAGTACATAAAAAGTAGACAAAGTATACTTTCCTATTTTTAGTTTAAAATAAGTACACTAATAGCACACTTGAATAAACTTCTTTTTCGTAAGGGTAGATGAGGGAGACAGTGCTAGGATGCACCAGGACAGTTTTGAAAACCATTTCAGAGATATGTTCTTAATGTAGGCTAACTCATATATAACATTTTACATGCATGCACAGTTTTATGGCAGCTTTAATCGCCTTTTTTGGTAACTTCATGACTTAACTGATCACGACATTGCATTGCATATGAAATGATACAGGCTATGCGCTCTCCGGCACCTTTGTGCATGTATTGAAGAGCATGCGCTGCGAGCAGAGCATGTGAGCGAAGCGCCGCTCAAAATTCCGCTTTGTGGGCGTGCGCTCCGCTCAGTCGCTCACGGCCAAAGCAAACCTCCGCTAATTTTATAGTTTATAATGAAATTCGTAACGGTTAAGTTTCAGGGGGATGTTCAGCTTGCACTTTTTCAAATTAATTTTATTAATTTAAATGTATTAAATTAAAATTATTAATTTAAAAACGTGTCTTGTTTTTGAAGCCACTTGGCAAACCTTCCTAAAAAAAAAAATAACTGAAAAAGTAGGCTATATTTGATATTCATTAGGCCTACTTTATTTCCATGAAAACACAGCTTCAGTTATTGTGCAACAGAACATTCAAAACACGCACACATGATTAAATAAATGCACATAGAATTTCACAAAATACACCTTGCTTATCAGGCCCATGAAAAGCACACACACAAGATGAAATGCACCTAAAGAATTATCTAGTGGCGTTAATAAAAGAAACACTTTCTAAAAGACCAAAACTGCGGAGAAATGAGTTCTATTAAAACGTCTGTCAATCTTTACAGGATTTTAGAATTTACTTTTAGAAACATTAGGCAAACTATTGCTTATTCCACGGATTCTCGAACTAGGAAATTACCAAAGGGCATTTTGGGTTGAGCAAGCGGTGCTGAGCATATTGAGCGAGCGGAGCGGAATCTTCAGAAAGGCGCTCTCTGCTCCGAAGGAAATATGACCGCTACGCTCCCCACTCCGCTCCCGCTCCACTCTGCTCACATGCTCTGGCTGCGAGCACAGTACATTTCCGCGCTCGTTTGACTCGCGCCTGCTGCTGAAGTGAAGTTGAAGGCGTGTCTGAAACGTCTCCTGTTTGATGTGCTTGTAAAGACGTTCTGCGACTGAATAAATGCCCTTCTTGTCAAGAAAAAAAGAGACAGAAACAGCAGTTATAAATGGGGTGTCCAACCCTAGGGGGCCCCTGCGTTAACGGCGTTAAATAATTTTAAACGTTAAATTGTAAAAAAATAATCACCTGCGTTAACGCACTCATTTTGACACCACTAATCACATATATTTAATACTTTTTATGAAAAGGCATAGGTAGGCTAGTTCAAGTCAAATGCAAGTAACAGCCAGAAACCAAGAAAACGAAATGGGGGGGGGGGGGGACATAAGTTGTGTACTATCACACATTACCAATGTACTTTAAAACTGATAGAAACCACACTTTAAAAAAAAAAAAAAAGTTGAAAAAAAAAAAAGATTTTTAAAAAGACAAAAACCTTCAACAATTCTTGTCACTTGTCTTAAAAACAAAGAACTTGACATACATATTTTAAACTAGATTTTAAAATATTTCTCTTTTTAATGTTTTCAGACATCCTTGTTTACACATGGATGTCTGAAATAGTGTCACATGCAAAAAGAGAAATGAAACATGCTTTGAATGTTCACATTCCCATTCCTAAATGAGCGGGATCAGGCATTACCCATGCAGGGCCTTGAGTGGCAGGCAGCGGTGCCTCCTTCACTGCATTCGGCCTGCTCGTCAAGGGCACGCTCAGAGAAGGAGCTTTATTGCTCTAAGGTGTCGAGGCAGCCGCATGGTAGCGGAGCGCGGGGACTCTGCCTCGCCGAAATTACATCAATGTCAGTCTCGGGTATGACCTCCATTCAGATGCAGTCTTGAGGGCTTCAGGCCACGCAGCTGAAGGGGACCTTCTGTCCCCTCGTCCAACTCTTTACCCACAATGTCTTAAAAGAGACTAAGGTCTGACCTCAAAACAATCTGTTCCACATTCAACAATCTCAGCGCCCCATTATATAAATATGAATGCAAGTGACGCATTGTGTTAGGAAATAAGGGATATGGGCCAAAGCAAACTGCTAAATGAAATCTAAGGCTTATCAGCAGCTCTCCAATATTATCTGTTTAAATTTCTGTATTGCTTCTGTAGAGGAGTGACCTGTAATCAGCCTCATTGTTTGCCAGGATCAGTAAATCTGGGATGTCCGGTGCTAATCTTTTGACCCAGGATGCCCTTTCAGGACAATCTCCACTCCGTTTCCCAATGGATGGGTCTTAATTAACTCAGACCAAAAACCCTGCAGTTAAGCTGGTACTCTCTTCAATTCACCAAGTTAGAATGCAGGAGATTTGATATAAAGCGATGTGTCACTCACTGATCCCTTAGGCTGTGATTTTACACTCAGTCCGTGGTGGGATTCTGATCAAAATATAGTCCAATCATATACAATTTTATTGGCATCTATGGTTCCACGAAAAAGCTTGAACATCCATGGAAACTTTCCATTGTTCTTTTTAGTGGAAAAAGGTTCCAAAAGTTCTTCACACAAAGAACCCCTCAAGGGCATTGCTGAGAAAATCTTTAGAACCTTTATTTTTAAAGTGTGTAAAACATTGTAAAACATCTAAATACATGACTACATACAAACATTTACACAAACAAGCAATGCACACTCAAACTACTGCCACAAATGTTGGGATGGAGTGGATGTTTTGACTACTTGGATTGATGGGATCCAGTGAGGTAAATGGGGAAAATAACAATATTGAAACCCAAAATCAATACAAAACAGAATGACATATAAATTAGCCTGAACAAAAACACAACAGGAGTCCCCTTATGACCAGCACTAGTGCTGAAATAATAGTTTCAAGAATGGAGAGAACTCCCCAACAGGCTTCCAAGCAAAAGCTATTCGTGTTTAAGTGCACTACATTGACAAAGATCTTTAGTTGTGAAACGCTCCTTTGAGAGCAATGGGTGGTACGTTTATGATGGAAGACAAGCTTGTTTCGCTAAGGGAAATGTTTTATATTTATACCGTTCCAGAGATATAATGATCAAAGATTAATGAAAATACTCAAAAATGTCATTATGTATTTTTATGTAGTAATTTTACTATTATTCAATCCAAGTGCCATAATCCCCAACATAATCAGGCTTTCGTGTAACAGCATCTATGCCATTTTTACAGACACAAGTTATTCAGTAACAAACAACTATGTTCTATCATCTTACGATAGTGTTCTCAAGATCTGGCTGATGGCCAGGTGTCTGAAGCCCAGAGCTGATCTACAACATTTGGCCTTGGCCTGTGCCTGGGCTCTGACAGCCTCAGTTGGCAGTGGTATCCATAGCCAAACCACCTCAGGGCTTTCCCTATTAGAATACATAATGCAGAACTAGTCATTTGGAAGGGCTCCAGATCGTGCTCTTCAAAACCCTTTTAGATAATTTGCTGTTGTGCCCTCCACCCACACTCAGAATTCTCCACCCCTCCACAGCCAACCAACCCCCCTGCCAATTTGGAAGCCTCGACTGGTGCCCTGACCTCAGGGGCAGGAGTCCCAGCTGAGGAGGAAGGGCAGCTGCCAACCACCACCACTTCAACCATGACCATCCAGATGATCGCGTTTGTCAAGCCGCCACTCCGTGTCACCCTGAACTGGTTTGATCATCCAATTAGGCTAGGTCACGGTCTGCAATCTCTCCCTCCATGGAGGGACGATAGACAAGACAGCGAATGAGTAAATTCAGGATTAAACAATATATGCACTCAAAGTCAATAAAAAATATATATGTTTGTTATATATACCCACTTATACAAGCTACTTTGGAGCTTGTTTCAAACCTGGATTCCCAAAACCACCAGTCTGAATATGCAACGCTAGTTAAACAACAAACCTAATCAAAGAACAAATCAAACGCATCATTTTCAGAGTTATAGACAACTTAACTCTCAACTCAAGTGGCTGACCCTTCAACAGACAGACAATACAATAGCAATTATCGCATGGACAGTCCAAGTGCTCTGAGAGGCTTTGTGTGATGGCAGTCATGACCTCATTGTTGTTGAGGGTTCAGTTAGGAGGCAATGAGGTTTAGGGGCGCACTTAAAAGCAACATTTTTGCACACAAATTTGCATTTGTGCGTCTTGAGACAAGATTTTTGTTTTAACCTGGACATCAGAAAATGTTCTTGAAGATACTAGTAATGCAGTGCCTAATGCAACTCAGATACAGCTTCTGTTACGTAAATTTTAGGGATAGTAAATAGGATGATAAATGAGTTTTTCTTGAAAACATGTTTATTATTTGACAAACTATATGGATAATCGTTTTTTGTTACTTTTACAGGAAACAACTAATCTAAACTATTTTTAAAATTTTACAAAAACTGCAAAAATAATAGTTACATTACTTCATTGTAAATCACAGCTGATTTTTACAAGTGATTCATTCATTTATTTTTCGGTACACAGAAGAAAAGACAGTGGTGTATTTACAGAACATGTAGTCAATATTGCCCCCATGTGGATGCACTTGTGTATGCAAATGTTAATGCAGTATTGAATGAACACATTTATTCTGTATTTGCATATATAATATTTAAATCAAATATGTAACACATAAAAAAAAATTAAAAAATAACAATTTTGGGCAAAAAAATATAAATAAGTTACACACATCAGACAGCTCATCTAGGTTTGGGTCGAGGGGGTTTATACTTGCATTGTGCAGGGGAGGGATCTTGTTGTCTAGTTTTCAATTTCTGTTGCATAAGCAATCTCCCAGTCTCACTCACTGGCGGTTGTCCTTTCCCAAGCAAATACTGCTCCCATTCTGGTAGCTTCCGTTCAACTGAGGCCCAATAATGAGTCTATGACAGGACAACAAAAGATCAACTTTGTTAAAGGAGCAGATAACTCATAAGTATTTACTGTATCATATTCTAAAATCTTAAGCAGGTAAAACATTTCATGCTGGCATCTGCATTTAAACTACAGCAGTTGTCTTCTTGTATTATAAAAACACATGTCATTCCATTCACTTTATAACCATCCCTTTTCGATTCATTATGACGGTCCTGACGAGACGCATCATATACACATGCAAAAAAAGTACTTCAAATGCAACATTTACTATTGCATGTGTTCAAAAATGAAACACTGTGCAAGATTTATTTTATGAGATGTAACTAATACCTCAAGGTTAATAATATCTGGGTGAAGAAGCTGTCTGGTTTGAAGATTTTTTTTCAGCATTCTGTAAATCCTTCAGCAGAAATACAAACAATTATATTATAATACAATTATAATATATAAAGTCATGGCCAAAAATATTGGCACCCTTGGTAAATATGAGCAAAGGCGGCTGTGAAAATTAATCTGCATTGTTAATCCTTTTGAATCAAAAGTTTTGATCTTTTATTTAAAAAAATCACAAAAATCTAACCTTTCATTGGATAATAAGAATTTAAAATGGGAGGAAATATCATTATGAAATAAATGTTTTTCTCTAATACACATTGGCCACAATTAACGGCACCCTTTTGTTCAATACTTTTGGAAACCTCCATTTGCCAGTTTAACAGCTCTAAATTTGTTTCTATAATACCTGATGAGGTTAGAGAACACCTGACAAGAGATCAGAGACCATTCCTTCATCCAGAATCACTCCAGACCCTTCAGATTCACAGCTCCATGACGGTGCTTCTTCTCTTCAGGTCACCTCACTCATTTTCTACAGGGTTCAGGTCAGAGGACTGGAATGGCCATAGCAGAAGCTTGGTTTTGTGCCCAGTGACCCATTTTTGTGTTGTTTTTGAGGTTTGTGTTTGGATTATTGTACGGTTGGAAGATCCAAACATGGCCCATTATAAGATTTCTAACAGAGTCAGTCACTTATTGATTTTTTTATCTGTTGGTATTTGTTAGAATCAGTGATGCCATGTGTCTAAACAAGATGTCCAGGACCTCCAGCAGAAATATAGGCCCACAACGTTAAAAATACAGCAGTATATTTCATTGTACACATGGGGTACTTTTTATCCCTGTGTTCACCAAACCCATCTTGAGTGTTTGCTGCTAAAAAGCTAATTTTTTAGTTTCATCTGACCATAGAAGCCAGTCTCATTTGAAGTTCCAGTCGTGTCTAACTGAATATGCTGGAGATTGTTTTTGGATGAGTGAGGAGAATTTTTCTTGAAACCCTCCCAAACAACATGTGGTGATGTAGGTGCTGTTTGACAATTTTTTTTTAAGGTTTTCTGACCCAACTATTTTCTGCAATTCTCCAGCTGTGGTCCTTGAAGAGTCTTTGGCCACTCAAATTCTCCTCCTCACCGTGCATTAGGACGATATAGACACACGTCCTCTTCCAGGCAGATTCATAACATCTTCTGTTAATCGGACATTCTTAATTATTGCCCTGATGGTGGAAATGGGATTTTTCACTGCTCTAGCTCTTTTCTTAAAGTCACTTCACTAATTTGTGAAGCTCAATTATCTTTTGCTGCACATCAGAAATATATTCTTTGTTTTTTTTTCTCATTGTGATGGATGATTAAGGGAATTTGGGCTCCTATTTATATTTCTGTGAAACAGGAAGCCATGGCTGGATAATTTCATGTTCAAAATCACCCTGGAGTGCTCAAAATTGTGAATATGAATGAATATTTTACTCATAAGAATTTCTAGGGGTGCCAATAATTGTGTCCAACGTGTATTTGAGAAAAACATTTATTTCATAATGATATTTCCACCCCATTTAAAATTCTTATTATCCAATGAAAGGTTAGATTTTTGTGATAAAAAAAAAAGATCAAAAGGATTAACAATGCAGATTAATTTTCACAGCCTTCTTTGATCATATTTACCAAGGGTGCCGATATTTTTGGCCATGACTGTGTGTATATATATATATATATATATATATATATATATATATATATAGAAGACTGAAAATAGTCAAACAAACTAATACACAATAAAAAACAAAAACATCTTAAAAAGACTGAATTGCAGTCATTAAAATTTCTTCTATGTTAACTTGACTATAATAAATAAAACAAAAACCTTTTTACTCTACTATAATAGAGCTCTGTGAAGCACCTAGTTTGGTATACAGAATTGTATCATATAAACATATAGCACAGTGTATGTATAACAGAAAGCACACAGTAGAGAAACCTTAAGGATCTGAGCATTTCTCTGCTTCGCTGCTTGAGACATCAGACACTGCTGTTTCTTCTTAGCCTTCTGCTGTTCATAATGCGCTTCCATCTGCTGCAGCAGTAATGTTCTTTTCCCCAGTCTACATGAGAAAAAACTCAAACTCTGTCACTTAACTGAAACTTTATCAAAAGCTCGCTACTATATACATTCAAAAACCTCATACTGTTACAACTAAGTTATATGTCTATGGTTACAACAACCACGGCTGTTACTCTGCGACCACAGTATCCGGAAGCAAAGCTCCAAACTAAATCCTGCCGTAACCATAACTACCAACAACCATGTGTGCGGAAATGACAGCTCGTGAGCAAAAGATCAGGACAAGTGCGCCCTCTATTGTTGGGAAGAGTTAAATGAGCATAGAGTAGTTTAAAGTTGCATTTTGAAATGTGAAATTTCAACGTTGAAAAAAATATATTTTATTTTTTCATTTAACTTTTTATTGAATTATTAAATCATTAAATTATGGTCCGCTTAAATGATCCTTTCCCTATTTTGATGTCAATTATAGCAGGGGTGCCCAATAGGTTGATCGCAAAGGAAATTCTGGTAGATCGCGCTTTAGGTCAGTGGTTCTCAACCGGGGGGCGCGAGATAACTTAAAACTATAATATATAATATTCACTAATGTTATGACTAATATGTTAAATAATGTAAAAATATATAAATAAATAACAGCACCACCTCTCTACGTATTCTGTGATGTTCTGTGTTTCGGAGCAGCAAACCGTTTCTCATCGCGCTGTGTGAAATACAGACTGAATGGTGGCTCAAAACCGCTTTATGAGCATATGATACGTTAAATATTAGTTAGACAAGTTAAATATCAACTTCCTCACACTTCAACCCGAGGCATAAATAAATGTTCAATATTTCCAATTTCAAGTGTTCTCAAAAAATAATTAATCAGAGTAGACAAATGAGAACTCACAAATCTAACATTTACTGGAGCTACTTTTCATAGTGCAACTTTGCTTCATCACAATTTCATTACTCCATTTCCTGTCAGGCTTTAGTCAAAGATGTTTTGTCAGTGAAGAGATTACATTAACTTTTTAGCAGTTAACAATTAACAATTCATCAGTACAATCCATCAAAAAAAAAAAAAAACAAAAAAAAAACATTTCCTACAAGGCAGACAAACATACTTTTAAGATGATATTTATTTTTCCTTCTGACAATCTGCTAATCAATAAAAAAATAATAACAAAAACAAAAACATTCATCTTTAACAATAGCTCTTTAACTTAAATCATGAAGGACATTTCAATGTATTTCCTTTAATTTAATTTAGAAAAACAAAATATGTAAACTCATGAGACTAGCATTTACAGTGCTTGTTAGTTTTCCTATTACGTTTTATTAATCTCCCTCATTTTTATGCCAGATGTCAGAAAAAGCCCCTTCTTTAAACTGGTGAAGAAGACAACCCTTATCATCACCATGAGGCAAGTCAGACATCTCACATGAAGACTCTTTAGTTTGATGAAGACCACTGACAACATCATCACCATGAGACATATTTGCTGGTGTTATGTAATCAATATCATCACAATCATTATCACCAAAACTCTTCTCTTGATATTGCTTTACTACACTTTCATTTTTCTGAGCTGCATTGACTGCTCTCATTTGCTCCCTAATAAGTCATATATTTTATTGTCAATTTGTTTGGACTAACTGGCTTCACCCTTTACTGCTCATTTTCAGATTTTTCATGTTTATTTTAAGTTTCATCCTTCATTTATACGTCATGAACCTGACATGAAGACCCCTGCCCTCTTCAATTTGGTGAGAACCACTAGCAGCATCATGACCATGAGACATGTTTGCTGGTGCTGTGTTTTCGTTATCATCACTAACACTGACACCATTTCTTTCTGTCAATTTGTTTGGAATAACTGGCTCATTCTTATTTTGGTGATCTTTTTTAATTTTCATTTCTTCAGGAGAATGACTAGCCTCTATTTTTTCAATTTCATGTTTGCTCTCATGGGGATTCAACCATTTCTGGTTATCTTCTGATTCTTTATCCTCAATGTCATCCTTCATTTCTTCATCATGAACCTGACATGAAGACCCCTCTTCAGTTTGGTGAGAACCACCAAAAGCATCACGACCATGAGACTTGTTAGTTGGTGCCATGTTTTCGTTATCATCGCTAACACCGACACCATCACCAACCCCACCACCAACACCCATTTCATAATTTTGCTTTACTGCATCCCCATTTTCTGAGCTGCATTGTCTGCTCTTATTTGTCCACTGATCACTATTTGTTTCTGTCAATTTGTTTGGAATAACTGGCTCATCTTTATTTTGGTGATCTTTTTTACTTTGCATCTCTTGAGGAGGATGACTGGCGTCTATTTTGTTCATGTTTGCTTTCATGGAGATTCACACTTTTCTGCTGATCTTCTGCACTATTATTCTCTGTTGGCCGGTCCATGTTTTCGTTTTTGCAGTGCGCCAACTGACCTGACAGAATCTTCTTGGGGCCCCAGACAAAGTGTTCTTGGGGCTTGAAATGCTTAAAGGCAAATTTAACCAGCTCCCTTCTCTCTGACTTGTCCAATACAGCAAACATAAAGTAATCTAGTGCACTTTGCTTCACATTTTGAAGCTGTCCCACGACAAGAGTTTCATTGAGGAAAAACTTGACCAGTGGGGCCTGGTAGTGCTTCAATCCTAGAGTCCCCAAACACTTCAGGATGAGTGTGATGCGCAAGTTGTTATGTGTATGTCTGCAAAATCAAAGGAAAAACATCTAGCTATTGGAAAAGCCTAAAAGTCTTGAAACAACATCAACTGAATAATACAAATAGAAAAAATATGACAGTAAAAACCTGTTCAGGTTTCTAAAGCGGTCCTCCCAGTTAGGAGCACGAGCCACCTCTCCTGTGGATTTATCGACCAAGCGTATACCGTAGAAATCCAACATGAGCTTATATGATTCCACCTATTTTCTCTTTGCTTCTTTATCTTTACAGAAAAGCTGGAAAAAAATTAATTAGATGAATTTAAGCATTCTCTATTTTTCAATATGCTGTTACCAGCTTCTGAACGGAGACTAATATTTCCTGAGAAATCCTGTCAGACAAATACTTTTAAGATGGTTGGTAAATAAAGCTGAAAAACCCATCTAAGTGAATGTTTTAAACTTACCTTTATTTCCTTTTTTGAGAGCACATGTGCTCTCCAATTCACCCCTGGCTCTTGTATTGGAAACAACCTGTAAAGTTTTAAAATGGTTAGTTGAATGATGGCCATTCAAACATTCATTTTTTTTGATCCCCTGCTGATTTTGTACGTTTGCCCACTGATAAAGAAATGATCAGTCTATAATTTTAATGCTAGGTTTATTTGAACAGTGAGAGAGAATAACAACAACAAAAAAAAATCCAGAAAAACACATTTCAAAAAAGTTATAAATTGATTTGCATTATAATGAGTGAAATAAGTATTTGATCCCCTATCAATCAGCAAGATTTCTGGCTCCCAGGCAGAGGTGGGTAGAGTACCTAAAAACTGCACTCAAGTAAAAGTAAAAGTACTTCTAGAAATATTTACTCAAGTAAAAGTAATAGTCTGAATAGCTACTTGAGTAAGAGTAAAAAAGTATCGGATAAAAAAAACTACTCAAGTAGTTAGTTACTAGTTACTTTGGATCATATACTGTATATCTATAGTCTATTTTTATTTAGATATATAGATAAATGTATGTAATGTGTGTGTGTGTGTGTGTGTGTATCTATCTATTTATCTATCTATATATATATATATATATATATATATATACACACACACAAACACACATACACACACTGTCGTTCAAAAGATTTGTAATGTTTTTTTTAAAAATGTAATTTATTTCAGTGATGCAAATCAGCATTTTCATCAGCCTTTACGCCAGTCTTCACTCTTCAGAAATCATTTGAATATGTTAATTTATTATCAATGCTGCTCTTTTTAGCTTTCTATTCATCAAAGAATCCTGAACAAAATGTCACAGGTTCCAAAATATATTAAACAGCAAAACTGTTTAAAAACACTGGTAATAAATCAATATATTAGAATGATTTCAGAAGGATCATATGACTCTGAAAACTGGAGTAACAGCTGATGGAATTTCTGATTTGCATCACTGAATTAAATTATATTTTAAAGTACAATAATTATGTATTATAGCCTATATGTAGCCTATATAACCTCTGACACGGAGAAGAGTGAAAACTCCTCACGACCGCTACCGAACATCTGAACATAACGATACAAATGCACATCGACTGACCTTCTTCCGTCTGTTCTGCAAAATGTAAACAAATGTAGCCTATATTTCTGCAAGCGTTAATATTGTGAAAATATCAATATTAATTGTTTCTAGGCAAAGGCATTCCTTCTGGAACAGGTCGCGCACCGCTGCGCTCAACGCTCTTGATGTTCTTAAACTTTGTTACAACTCTGAGTGAGAACTGAACGAATCATTCGAACTGATTCGTGAACCGATTCACTGGTTTGCCAACTGGTTTGATCAAGCCTTTGAACATAATTGACTCAAAAGAATGAATCATTCACGAATGGGCATCGCTCATTGCCCAGAGAAAAGTAGACGGCGCGTTTGAAATAAATTGAAGCATTTTTAACTTGTATTGCATTAAGATAAAGTAACGAGAGGAGCGTCGCCCACAGTAACGAAGTAAAAGTAACGTTTTTTCATTAAAAATGTACTTGAGTAAGAGTAAAAGTACCCACTTTTAAATATACTCTAAAAGTATTAGTTACCTAAAAAATTTACTCAAGTAAATGTAACGAAGTAAATGTAACTCGTTACTACCCACCTCTGCTCCCAGGTGTCTTTTATACAGGTAAGGAGCTGAGATTAGGAGCGCTCTCTTAAAGGGTGCACTCTCTTAAATCTCAGCTTGACACCTGTCCACAGAAGCAATCAATCAATCAGATTCCAAACTCTCCACCATGGCCAAGACCAAAGAGCTGTCCAAGGATGTCAGGGACAAGATTGTAGACCTACGAAAGGCTGGAATGGGCTACAAGACCATCGCCAAGCAGCTTGGTGATAAGGTGACAACAGTTGGTGCAATTATTCGCAAATGGAAGAAACACAATAACTATCAATCTCCCTCGGTCTGGGGTTCCATGCAAGATCTCACCTCTTGGAGTTTCAATGATCTTGAGGATGGTGAGGAATCAGCCCAGAACTACACGGGAGGATATTGTCAATGATCTAAAGGCAGCTGGGACCATAGTCACCAAGAAAAAAATTGGTTACACACTACGCCGTGAAGGACTGAAACCCTGCAAGGTCCCCCTGCTCAAGAAAACACGTGTACAGGCACGTCTGAAGCTTGCCAATGAACATCTGAATGATTCAGAGAACTGGGTGAAAGTGTTGTGGTCAGATGAGACCAAAATCGAGCTCTTTGGCATCAACTCATCTCGCAGTGTTTGGAGGAGGAGGAATGCTGCCTATGTCCCCAAGAACACCATCCCCACCGTCAAACATGGAGGTGGAAACATTATGCTTTGGGGGTGTTTTTCTGCTAAGGAGACAGGACAACTGCACCACATCAAAGGGACGATGGACGGGGCCATGTACCGTCAGGGCCAGGGCATTGAAACCAACCAGGGCATTGAAAATGTGGATGGTATTCCAGCATGACAATGACCCAAAACACACGGCCAAGACAACAAAGGAGTGGCTCAAGAAGAAGCACTCTCAAGCCTAATCTTAAACCTAGCCAGTCTCCAGACCTTAATCCCATGGAAAATATGTGGAGGGACCTGAAGGTTCGAGTTGCCAAACGTCAGCCTCGAAACCTTATTTACTTGCAAACCTGGTGGCCAACTACAAGAAATGTCTGAACTCTGTGATTGCCAACAAGGGTTTTGCCACCAAGTACTAAGTCATGTTTTGCGAAGAGGTCAAATTCATTAAAATGCAAATCAATTTATAACTTTTTTGAAATGCGTTTTTCTGGATTTTTTTGTTGTTATTCTGTTTCTCACTGTTCAAATAAACCTACCATTAAAATTATAGACTGATAATTTTTTTGTCAGTGGGCAAACGTACAAAATCAGCAGGGGATCAAATAAATGTTTTCCACCACTGTACAACATACATAATTAAAACAGTGTTAACTAAAACTCATGGATGAAGTGGAACAGGATCTAACCATTGAATGTAGGAGTGAACATCTTCCAGCAAGTCATATTCGCCCCACCACATCTGGTGAAAATCATTGATGTAAAGTTCTGCACAAATATGTTAAAGCACTTCCTTGAATAATACTTGTAACAGGTAAATGAAAACCATAAATAGTGTGATTTTACTATAGAATGAGTGCAATGCCATACCATCAGGTGAAGATCTTAATTTACCACGGTAAAATTCTAGGTTATAGAAGCGGCCCTTGAAAACAACAACAACAACAACAACAACAACATTAATAATAACACTACACAAACCCATTACGAAGTATCTTCTACAAATCAAGACTGCTTAGTGAGCTATGAAACAAGTTATATGTAAATAATACTCTAAACATACTGTACACTGACATGCTTGAAATGGCTAATTATGAGTGTAATGGTAGAAACTTATTTTATTATTAGATTACTTACTTTATCTTGTTCACCAGCACCATCATCATCATCACTAATATTATCCAAGCCCTTGAGTCAGAAACAAACACAATCCATAAGATTTTAGCCTACAGTAGGCTCTGGCAACATTTAGGCATGTCCTGTTGTGTGATTTAGATACTCATCTATGTGTTTTTCAGATTAGTTTCAATGGAGTAATGCGAGTTGTCATGTTAATTGGGGGTAAGACAATGGGTTGTGTTACCCCATTAATATAGGAAACTGTACACATTTTTCCCTTAAGAAGATTAACCACAGTTGTATTATAGTTAAAGTGTAGTTACCATGTTTTTTTTTGTTGTTGTTTTGTTTTGTTTTGTTTTTTTGGCATATTGAGTACCATTTGTACTACCTTTTACTACAAACAACATGGTTAAACAATCTTTAGTGTAGCAAAACCATGGTTCATTTTCGTAAGGGTTGCCATGACACCATTTAAAAGCTTTCTTTTTGAAAAGTCACATTTCTATAACTGCATGCTTTCTACTTTAGGTTAGAGATACAAATACCACATATTAGGTTTTGTCCTACTTCCTTTCTCCTTGCCTAGAAACGGACAACTGCATTAAAGATTGGCACAGTTTACCCCACTTTTACGGTGGCCGAGAGAGCTCAAAGCGCTGCAACTTCAGAAAACACATGCAACTAGAAAAAGTACCAGCAAATCAAGAAAACATCTTCATCAGTTTGACAGCAGGGGCCTGTACCATGATGGTAGATGAACAAATTCAGAGTTATAGGATTAGTTTTGAGTTGACAAAACCAAACCACTCCAATCTGGCTTTATTGGTACCATGATGCTGATCATCCGCTTTCTTTGTCAACTCAGGCTTTGATCCTGAGTTTGTGGAGCGCGTGCACATGAATGTGTGACATCAGCGGGGAACAGCCAATCACAACACAGAGTAAGGGTGTGATTCACTTCACATGAGAGAGACAGCGAGATTCAAAACTCTTTTGTTAAAGGTTAAGAGATTAAAGAATATGCGGAATTTAAGTACTTGTCCATGAAAGAGGACAAATAAAGGAAATTATCTTGCTCTATCAGTACAGTCACAGGTGAAACTTGTGAAGTTTATATAGTTGATAATATATAGTGATAGAGACTAAAACATGTAAGGTCACATAGTCATTTTTAAAGCGTTATCTATTGATTCTACCACTCATTTATATTACATATGATCTGTATATATTAATATTCATTTAAAATAAGTGCTTGATAATAATTGTTAAACTAAAAGTGCTTGTGTGTAATGGAGTAATAATAATATAAATCATATTATAATTATATAAATCATATGTAAATTGTAATTATCATTAAAGCAAGATTTCTTTTTTTAAGGTACTTCATAGTGACCTTTAATTTGGAGCAAGAGAAACTGGGGGAGTGACTTTTTTTGTGTCAGACATGTGTCACTTTGCTCACATCTGATTGGTCCAATTTCAGTTTGAGCTCTCTAACTCAGAACATAACCTGCCCCGGAGCAGGTTAGCTGTGCAGTGTAAGTCACTATGGCAATGAACGCAGCTAAAAGCCAAGCCACTTTCATGGTACCTAAAACCCAGGATTGGTGCAAACTAAACTGAAATTTACCTGGCTAGACAGCTAATCCGGCTTCATGGTACAGCCCCCTGGTGCTGCAAATGCTCACAACACAAACAAATAAAGAATTTTATTTGCAGCGCGTTTCTTTGTTTGGCTGTGTTGTGAGTATTTGCAGCATGTGTGTTGTCAAATTGATTAAGTTGTTTTCTTAATTTGCAGTAGGGCTGTGCGGTTAATCGAATTCGATTCTCATGCGCATCTGGTCAGTAAAGCCGGTTCCGTGATTGGCAGTAAATCTCCATCACCTGTTTTCAAACGCAGCAGCGGTTAATACACAGAGCCGTAGTTCACTGACAAGCTGCGTGATATCGCGTTCATAATCGCAGATGAATCGAATTCGATTATGAACGCGAACTTGTCAGTGAACTAAGGCTCTGTGTATCAACTGCCGCTCAATTTGAAAAGTGCGTTTCTTTATTTGTTTGTGTTGTGAGCAAATTGATTAAGTTGTTTTCTTTATTTGCAGGTGTTTTTTTTTTTCTTTTTGCAGTGCGTTTCTTTATTCGGTTGTGTTGTGCGCTTTTGCAGTGTGTGTGTTGTAAAATTGACAAAGTTGTTTTCTTAATTTTCAGGCGTTTTTTTTCTATTTGCAGCGCGTTGAGCTTTCTCGGCCACCGTACACTTTCTTATTTGAAGGTAATGAAAGTTATGAAACTCACCCGGTGCTACCCGCTCAGATTGTGCTGCCTCCCATTAAAAAGATAGGTAGCACAAATCGATAGCGAAAAATGCTTCCTATCAGATTGTGCTACCAGCATCTTATTCATGTGGTTTGAGGCTTTTTTTAATGTCCATACCTACCTCTACCCTAAACCTACCCATCCACACCTACCCTTACCCTAAACTTAGCCTTAAATCAATGCAAATATATTATTGGTAGCACAATCTGATAGGTAGCATGTTTCGTCGATACACCTGGCAACTATGTCGAAAGGCTTGCATGTCCTTTGCAGCAAACATGTTCCTGCGACTCCTTCCGTGGCTGTAAAACACCTGTAAACACACACAGAAATCCCAAATGAGACCGTTGTTTGTAAAATATTTTCACAATCATAGAAATAGAAAGCGGAAATGATAGTAAATAGCATCATAACGTACATCCTACCTAACGTACCTAAACAAGTTTCAGTAGTCCAGACCGGGGGAAAATAAGTATTTGTAGTTCAAACATACCTTCTTTCTGGGTGTTTTATTTTCATCTCCATCCTCCTATGTGGAGTCAAACTCGCACTCATCACCTGACATGTTAATCTGACGAGTATATCTCGAACGAAGTTTACTAAGAACACGCCAAACCAAAGTAGTCAAAGTACGAAAAAACCTATACAGACCACAGTCAACACCCTCAGAGCCCTTTTATAGCTCATCGAGCGAAAATAACTAGTTGAACTCGAATAACTATTGAACAACGCGTACTCAACACTTCCACTATCAGGAGAAAATGAAAGTTGACGCTCGTGGTGAACCGAAAGCATTTCTAGCTCAAGGAAAAAACAGGGCTCGAGTTGACTCAAGAGTTGCCAGGTCTTGTTTATTTTCTAAGTTCTACACCACTGATTTAGTCCTTTACAGTAAATTGCCTATACATCAGTGCAGTGTTTCATATAGGCCTACAGCTCAGTTTTATGAGCGCCTGTCAATATCATGTTTATAGTGACCTCTAGTGGATATATTTGGGAACAACGCTAGGTTGCCATTCTAACTAGTCGAGCTTGACGTTTTAGTTTTGAGCTTATAGTTTTAGGACATGTGTACAAGAGGTTAAGATAATCAGTCAAACATACAATCAGGACAATATGCGGCTATTTACTATGTAAAATGTATTTTAACGATTTAAATTTAAACCCACAGTACCTCTGTAGCCCACAGGGGGGCCTCAGTGCACATGCTGAAATGGAAGCATTGCAGGTGAGAGCCTCTGCTCAAAATATATGAAATAGTCTACAGTAAATATCGTAGTCATTCAATTAATAATCTAAAGTGGTAGTAAATCAATCCAGTGATAACTACAGCCGAGTAGAACTTCCAGAATTAAATTGAGAATGCTTATTAAATTCCAATCCATGCAGGGTTGTAATGCCAAAAACTACAATGGACTGAAATGTAGAACAAATTCTACCTATACATTTTTTCAGTATCAGTTAGACCTAGCTATTATTATATACACAGCATTTCAGATGGCACCAATGATGTAGACAGATATTAGGGAGACAGCAAAAAAAGTTAGATTTGGAGAAGATGTTTTCTACTACTACTAATGACCAAAAATAGGCATGAGTAGTCATAATTAATTATGTAATTATTATGGTTTTGTCACAAAACTTGTGTGTGACTGTGTTGATTTATTTATTTATATAACCTTTTTTATATATTATATTTTTATATATAATTTTATATAACCTGGTTCCACAGGGAAAGTAAATTATGCAGTGTTAGTACGTGACTCCCTGCTGTTTGTTTTTCATTATGATTGGATGGCTAATATATCCATAAAATTAAGCCATTTGTTTTTTCATTTTTCTGTTCTCAAAACATTCCAATTTCTCGTTACGTCATGGACTCACGTGTTCTTGAGGAGGATTTTTTTTTTGTGGATGTCATGATTGGGAATCATACATTTTGTTGCAATAGCGTGGTATGAACAGCAGATGGCTCTGTGTCATAAAGCTTTTCTCAAAGCAGTCACTGCCTGAGCGCTAATATCCATATGGCTCATCATTCTCTATGCTATTCAATACCTGCTGCTAATACACTTGTCAAATGTCACATCTGGAATCAGATAAAACGTCAGTTATATAAAACCATTTCACACCAGGATTCCACTGCATTCCACTCGTGCTGTGGTGATGTGACAATAAAGTGATTTGATTTGATTAAACCTGAATGAAATATTAGCTGAGCTTACGAATGCTAGTTAGTTAATCAAGTCTGTCACCCAAAAAGAGGCTATGTGAATATTTTAAAAAGCTGTTTTCAGTACCATTTGAAGTAAATATGCTTACTACAAAAAGTGCTAGACCAAAATATGCCACATTTTGCAGCATTTCATAACAAGTCACATTTTCTGCAGGCAAAAGCCATCTTTTATATATCAGGCATACACTGCACACAGTATCTGCTATACTTCATTTCTATAGTCATGTCCACATATGCAGAAGCATTTTCCCTTTGAGTTTATAATGTGTAGTAGTTGATTATTCTTGACAGCTTTATGTAACAGCATGTCCTTTGTGGGTGTGTTAATAATTAATTTGCTTGATTTTCTTTGTTCAGGTTCTTTTGAACAGTCATATCTTCAGAGACGTCCATACAGCAGAGCATTTTCAATGTTTTTTTTTATAAGACCGGAAAAACATGAATTCAGGTTCAACCTTAGTGCAGTGTTATTGTTTTCAGCTCCAAAAAAAATCTTTAGCTCTTTAATTTTGTATGAGGTAGCATGTTACACTTCTGGACAATGAGATTCTGGAACACTAAGTAAATACATGTGCACTAATGAAATTTCTAACACCGTGTTTTTCTCTTATATTAGCACATTAATCAAAAATAATGTGTAATAAAATATTCAACTAGACATCAAAACAACATTACCATTTTTATAAACCTTTTCCAAGCTGTTTTGCTGGCTTAATCACACATGCTGAATTGGAAATAATTAATACAGCACAGGAGTGGTGTTTTACAAGTTTTATTATTTAAAAGCTAAACAAGTACCAGGGCCAACAGCATTCGTGTTAAAAGCAGTTTAACTGCATTAAATTGATCAGTAATGTAAGATACAGATTAAAATTTTGAAACGTTCAGCGGTAGTCGTTTAACAGCGATACTGTGTTCACTAAAGGAAACCGTCAGACCTCTTCTGCTTTTATCTAACCTGACCATGTACTCGATTGCTTTCATCTCTTATCTCATGGTGCATTTGATTCTATGCAAAGCCTGAGCAATAAAAGCACTAAAGTCATAGGGCTTTGCAGCTATTCAGCTATACAGCTACAGTATATATATATATATATATATATATATATATATTCATAAAAATAGGATGGAGTGAGAATTGTTTCTCTCGCTTTTGTGCAGTAAAAATACATTGTATTTGTGTTTTTACTTTTAGAGCAAATGAGGGAGCAAAATAATTATTTTTGATAGTCTTCCACGTACCTCTATAGCAGTGGTTCTAAATCAGGGGGCCGGGTCCCACTAGGTGGCCTCAGTAAACTTCCAAGGGGGCCCCAAGACTACTTAAAATTATTAAAATAAATTATATTATAAAAAAAATTGGAATCACAAAATGAATCGTGATACTTAAAAAAAAAATATATATATATTTCAACACTTTCAAAAGTATTTTTTTTCCCTCAAGTTTGAAAACAAGCAGCTTTGTGAAATGTGAGAATGGTCCATAATAGCACAAAGTAAAATAGGGGAGCTTAACAAACCATGACCTTTCTGGATGTTATTTTACTGTAAAATAATCTTCTCACAAAGCTAATAGCCACTCCTTGGCTTTTAAATTAGCATTTATGAGTTTTTTTTTAAATACCAGTGGTTTCTGCCTTGTACTTTTTGTAGTGTCTGGCCTATCTACACCTAATTACACACCCTGACATAGACAGCAAGCACGTTTCCTTGCGATATGAGAAATTTAGAGGTGACTGGAAAGTTCAGTCATCATTTGTTACAATATGACCTCCAGAAGACCTCTAAGGCTTTATCATTTCATAGACCACTTAATACTGTAATTGCACATCAAATTTTCTTATTTTTTGAAAGTCTATTTCAAAACTTGCCCATCTGGCAGAATTTGAATGGGAACAGACAGATAAAGACAGCCTACCAAGATAAAATTTGTTAAAACCCTATAGGCATTTGGTCCAAAAGATAACAAGCACATCTTGACGGATTTATTTTTTTATCTTAGCAAAATAAACTAAAAGGACAGAATAGAGGAGAATCACTACAAAAGTTGTTCCAGGGTAGAAATATGAATAGAGAATTATTCATGACCTGGGTCCATAGAAACTTGTAAAAGAGTGACGCTACAATTTGTCAGCACGCTTGATCTTCAAGCTAGGAGGGGCGAGTCAGATCCTTTGCAGCGACTCGTCTCTAAATAATTCAACATGCCGGGGTTAAGCTTCACGCCATTTATCTCTGCTCGACTGACAACCATCAAACTTGTCACTCTCTTATGTTTCATTGCATTGAAGGCCTCTATTGATTATGCCTGCTGAGATTTGTTCTCTGAATGACTTAACAACAAAACTACGAGTGGCCTCCATCAGCTTACTGTTTACTTCTTTCCTCAAGCTCTGATAGGAAAATGTTTTTTTTTTTTGGTTGGCAATTTAGTATAGAAATAAAACAAAGTGTCTTTGCAGTGTTAGACAACACATTATCATCCTTCTATTGTCTCATTAAAAACTCAATAGAAAAAAGTTTGGTGCTTTTTAGGTTGCAGTTTTTATGGTTGGCGAATTAGCATAGATTTTTCATGCCATTTACAAGCTCTCATATCTAAGAAAGCTGGTTCAAATTAGCATAAAATGCATCAGTTCTGCTCAAAGGGGTAAAAAAATTGTGCACTGAGTTGCCAGGGAAACCAGTAAATGTTTGCAAATGAAGAGGAAAATCATTGTGCAGAATGAAGTGTATTAGAAACTGGAATATAAGCAAAGTGAGTTAAGTCTACAATGCCATTCCTCCTTTTCATTCTCATTTAATCCAAATTATTTCATGTTGCACATTTTGAATATCTGCTGAACATATGCATTATCTAGGGTTCCCACGGTCATGAAAATTGGAAACAAATCAATATAAATATTGTGATTTATAGGCCTGAAGACTTTTTTTTTCTTTACAGTTTTCCTGTAATGAAGAAGCAAAAGATTTTTTTTTTAATATACATGTATGTATTTATTTGGAGTCATTTGTTCACAAAAGTATTGCTGTGCACAACTATTAATTCCAAAGATTCACACTTGACATACATATGGAAATCTATTATATCTATGAAATAATTTATTTGAAAATCAATGAAATGATAAATCGTACTGTGTTGAACTAGTTTAAGGGGTACAGCTAACTATTGTTCATCTGTTAGAGATGAACTTTACGAAGAGAGTCAGGGGAACCGCATGAACAGCAATATCCATCAGCAGCTAGTGACAAACTACCTCTACATACCAGCTCAAAGACCTCCAGAGTAGTTATTATTTCACTTGGAAACATTTCCATATTTGTTTTGCTTTACCATTTATTTTTCAATGTTTTTGTCCTATTTTTAAGGACAAACATATGGAACATATAATGATATATACACATATATTATTATCACGTAACAACTTATTTCCTGAGGATAGGGTTTCTTCATTTTTTGGTTGTGCATTAAGTACTTTCATGTTGAAGGATCTAATGATTCTTTGTAGAAACCTGTGTGTGTTGCTTCAAGAGAGCAACAATACATTTGTGTTGCTTTATTTTCTTTCTTTTAAATAATCATTTATCATTTAATGAATACGCCATATTTTATACTATATTCTTCCATTGTTGTTTGATCTTATGTTTGTGTGATTTCAAGTGATATTGTCTTCAAAAGTAAGTGATAAAAGAAATGTCTCACTTTCAAGGTTTTTAACATCACAGGTTGATGTTGTGAAGCAGTAATTTTCCATTGCGTTTGCTTTGGTATAATAGCACTTGTTGGATTTGTCCTGGTCATTGAATCATACATTACTAAGATTATTCAGTAAACTTTTTTTATTATTATTAATTATCATTACCATATTTTCTGCTTTCTGTTCTACCCTGGCTTCCTCAGTCAACCTGACTGTTATTACAGTTTTGGGTACTAAAATACTGATTTGGGGTATTAGACAAGACTTGCTGATAATGGGTTTTGGGTATCAGATAAAACCCTGCTTTTAGATACCAGGCAAAACAGATATCGTCTGGCAGGATCTGACATACAGGGTTGGATTTAATATTCCTGCGGTGGAGAGCTAACAACCTTCATTGCCCCCAAAAAGTTATTGAACTTGGCTTAGGGTAGCCTGCCATTATACAGCTTATGGGCCTTTCCAATTTCAAAGCATAAAACAATAATGAAACCCTTATGACAATTGTTCCATGTGACAATTAGCGCCAGTCCCCATAATGCTACGGTACAATGCATTATTTGACCAATTCCAGAATATTTATCCTTCAAATTCCTTCTTTCAAGACATTGTTTTGATACTCTACAATTTATGGGCCAAAATCTGTTGTGTTCAGACAACTCTTATGAGGCATGTTATGTTTTTGTAACTTTAAGTATAACCAGAAAAGACGCAGAGCACTGAAACTGTTTAGCAGGCTTCAATGGCTTGTTTGAATGCACCCCAGAAGAGGTTGGTTTTGGCTGGTGCAGGCTGTTTTGCTGTTGGAAGATCTCTCCTGGGTAAGTGTGCTGTACGGTAATCTCGCTCTGATGGCAGGGAAATGCTGTCTTTGAACAAAGAGCCTCTGCAGCAGAGAAAAACCTCCCTTATGGTTGAGATGTGATTAAAGTTTCTCTCTCAGATCTCTGTGTGTCTGTCGAGGGGAAATGCGTTTGCTCAAAGAGAGAACCGGGGAGTCTCTCGGATTTGATGGGTGGGAGGATTGGGGAGCTAATAGTGAAAAGAATAGAGTAACTTACTAAAAAATAAAATCCTATTGGGCTCATGACAGCTACTGTAAGTGACTGTAACCAAAAATACTGATGGTACACGCAACGTGCAAAATGATGACTTTAAGGGACAATAGTCATATTTTTGTATATGAATACTGACATTTACTTGCAGTGCAGGAAGATGAATTCAAAGAGTGAGAGATAAAAATGCAATCTTTCAATTGCTGAATATATTTGTGCACAAACACACACGCAAGGCTTTTTTCCCGTCTCTCTTGGCTTTTTCTCAAGACTGGTCTGGCTGTGGTTTGATGAGGTGTAATAGAACTCATTCTCAGTAAACAGAGATTCTCTCAGTTGGAGGCCAATAGTTGGCTACGTCTCCTTTGCTGTTTTCTTCTCGCGTCAGACATATGTTGTAAGCCTGGGTGCCGATTTAGATATTTGCCTTCTCACCCTTTGAATTTGAAATTCAATTCATTTTAATCTTATTTGCATTTTTCTTTTCTCTGAAGATTTGCATGTGAAAAAACTGAGATGGATATCTTTCCTTAATGCTGGTTCTATAGAAGAGTTCTGAAAGATTTCAAGGCCATATGTGTAATTTCTGATACATTAGCGGCACCAAGCGGAATTTCAAAAGTAATGTTGTTTCCAATGTTTTTGTGAACATTGCTCATTCCAAACTGCATGGTGCGGTTACAGTGTTTTTAAAGTGACACATAGGTGGCATAAATTTATTTTTTAAAGATTCTCAATAAAAAAAAAAAAAAAACTGTATTTGAAATATTAGCAACAAACTAACACAAGAAACAAGCAACAAAAACATATGCGACATATCATAATGAATGAAAAAAAAGTCAAATTTATTTACAGTATATGGCGCCTTAAACAATGCAAGCTAAAATACAGCTTTTCAGTAAACAATCCTGATAATGAATGGCAATCTTTTGTATAATATAGTCCATATTGGCCTATATATATATATTTTACTCCAGTAGGTGGCAGCAAATGTCTGTCTTTGTGAGTGAGTCATTGATCGATCCATTCAACAGTTTCGTTCAAAAATGCAGATTCATTCAGGAACGAAACAAGTGTCATTGAATCATTAAGTCAACCAATTTGTATTATACTAACTTCAATTTGTATATACTAATCTGTCTAACCTGACTAACCTGGACTATAGGAAGTCTTCAAAACTTACCAGTTAAAATGTAATATAGTATAAATAGATTAATAGTCGAATAATCAATTAGTTAAATGGATAGTTCATCCAAAAATGAAAATTCTGTCATCATTTAGTCACCCTTCAAAACTGTATTTTTTACCATTGACTTCCATTATATGGAGAGAAAAAAATTGTTTGTGTTCCTTAGAAGATAGAAAGTCATACATTCATACATGCATGTGAGTAAATGATGACAGAATTTTCATTTTTGGGTTAAATATCCTCTTAATAGAAAGTAGTTGAACTTCTGAACTTGTGTTATTTTAATGTATTCTGTGTTGGTCTACTACAAACCGAAATAATAGTTAATTTAAAGCAACAGAAATTAGAGGTTTGTTTCATGAGAAAATCTGACGTTTCTAGCATTATTGAATGCCTTCCCTGAAACCGGGTTTACTGCACAGTATCTATATGAATACAGTAGACCGAATTGTATGCTACAAACTTTCAGTGTCCTTTTAATCATGGCTGTATTGTTACATAAAGAGAAGCCTGGAGTGTAATAAGCATGCTATGCATAATTACTGTAAATGCCAGCCTTGCTGAAAATGGTTGTATAACAAAAAGGTTAGGGCAGGCTGCTCAGAACCATATTTGTCACACAGTAGGTAACCGTTAGAGGTTTCAGAGACATTAAGAGCCTCAATCTTGATGTTATAAGTGAAGACATTTTTAGCTGGGAGGAGTGTAGAAGAAAATCTCTTTTATCCCATTACTTCTCTCTGTGTTTGCAACCAGCATTTACCTTAATGCCATTATGAGGTCATAATGGTGCAACTCCCACAATAATTTGAAAAGTTAAAGCCCATGAGTTTGTCATCAAAACCACTTTGTGACAGAGGGGCCCGCCCACCTTCAGTCATTGTGACCCTCTCTCTCCTCCCTCTCTCTCCTGTTTCCGGACCACGTCCAGCCTCACTACAAGAACATGGAGGCATGGGAAAATAAAACACGCAGCATGTGATGAGGCACATCCAATGCTTTTTGCACCCTTATACCACTGTTGCTGTATAAATCCAGCATCATGTGTCTTATTTTGCTGAATGTCCTTCAAAGTACATGCAGGGGATGTCCTTAAATGCAAGCCGACTTTTAACTGTTGACGCTGTTGCTTAAAGAGATAGTTCACCCAGAAGTGAAAATTGCATCATGATTTCCTCCCCCTTATCATTCCAAACCTGTATGACTTTCATTCTTTAACTATTTGATTACCAAAATTCCTTAAATTATCTGCTTTTGTGTTCTGCAGGATTTAAAAAAAGCATAACGATGAGAGAATTATTATTTTTGTATGAACAATCCATTAAAGATGCCAGGGTTTGGCGGTTAACATGGTCCATTTAGCCCTTTCTGGCAGTTGTTGTTAACTATATGATCTGGGTCTATAAAATCATATTTCTCTATTCATGGTCATTTAATTGTAGCTTTCAAGCAACATATTAATCACTAATATTATAGGTTTAATGATAAATAAGAGTGTTCATGGTAAAGAAAAGAGAAAAAAATCTAGTTTAAAACACATGCCATGTTCTTGGAAATATTTGTTTCTCATGGTTTTGAATTTTTTTTATAGCATTTGTATAGCATTTAAATATTTTTCTGCATGTTTCTACATTATTTTGTTGGTGCATGATTAGTTTCTGAAATATTAATAAGCAAATAATAATAAAAGATAATTCCAAACTAGTTATTCTTTTTTAGAAATGACTGTTTAGTTTTTTTTTTCTTTCTTTATTATGATAGCTAACATATGATATTTTTGACTTTTCAACCTAAAAATATAATGGGTTTGATTCCCCGGAAATGCTAATGAATTAATGAACAAATAAAATGTATATATACCAAGAATGGAATATATATCTCTTTGAATAAAAGCTTCTGCTGAATGCGTTAATTCATTAAATAAAACATATAGATGATGTATATTCAAGTCTTTCTCAAACAGCATTTTAAAGTTTCATGTCATTGAACCTAAATGTTTTACCAGTGCTAGTTTTTTCAGTATTTGTTTTATTTTTTGCAGGATCCTTAAAAGCGTTAATTGGACTAAATGGACTATTTTTTTCATGACTGCTTTCTTTGATGTCACAACTCATTTATAGCTCAAGCGAGTGCCCATTAGGAAAGATGGCAAAACCGCATACTATTGGATGGAGTTTTGCACCAGCTGAGCGACTGCCATTGAGATGAATAACAACTAATTGCTTGCTTTCTTCAGGTATTATAGACCTCCTATGAGCTCTTCTACTAGTCTAACATGCTTCCCTCTTCCCTTGCACGGACACCTCCTCGTCACCTTCCCAGCATGCTGAGGACACCACACCATGATTTGTTCACACCATCTGGAGTTTTGCAACCTCAACCCCTTCACATTTCACTTTAAACTTTATTCAAAAAAGAAAAAAAAAACTTTAAAGAAAAGTTTCCCAGGGATGCGCCACTAATCTTTAATCCTGCTGGGTCTTCATTCTCTGCTGTGAGATACATCAGCAGTATGGTCTTTTACACCTGCAGGCATCACCATATGGAAGCCCAAGTTACTTTTCTTGTATGCAAGCTACCAGTGCCAAATTGCCAGTGGAATCGCTGAGGGCACAGAAAAGAAGCTTCCCATAACTAGTTCACCCATCCCACAAAGCTCAGAAACATAAGGCAAACCCACAGGGTACTTTTTTACTAGAGCTTTTGATGTAAACTAAAAGTCTGTTTGACATCCGAGTGTGCTTCATTTGGTTGGTGTGAAAGTGGTTTTCTGAACTCGGCTGAACCGCACTTGAAGCCACATGAAAAGGTGGTCTGAGGTAGGGTTCATGTGAACTTCTCTATGGTTTGCAATTGATACAAGGGCAATTCGTGGAAGTAAACTGCTTCTGATGATAAAAATGTTAGGGATGCACTGATATAATACTTCTGCCGAAAACCAAATAAATGACAATATTAACATTCTGTTACTGTACTACAATACTATTAGGTATTAAAATACTATGTAAATAAATAAATACTAAAATAAATTGTTTAAAAAACAATTCAAGTGAAATTAGGAATCACAACATTATAATGCACATTATGGAATCATGGACAAAATATGGATTGTATTTTAGTGTTATTAAAATATCGGTGCGTTTGAAAATGCACTTTAAATAAGCATTAGTTGACCGCAGAAGTAATCTAAAGGAAAGAAGAGTAACAAAAAACATTTGAAAGTTTGAATTCAGTAATATTTCATTTTTGAAAGAACTTGACACTTTATTCATGCATCAAACTGATCAAATGTGACAGTAAAGGAATTTATAATGTTACAAAATATTTCAATCTCAAACTTTTTTTTTTTCATTTTATCACAGAATCTTGGGGGGAAAATCACAGTTTCCACAAAATATTAAACTAGAACCAATTATGTCTGTGATTTTGTTAAGGAATGTTTCTTGAGCAGCAAATCATCATATTAGAATAATTTCTGAAGGATCATGTGACACTGAATACAAGAGTAATGGCTGCTGAAAATCAGCTTTGCCATCACAAGAGTAAATGACATTTTTAAATATATTAAAACTGAAAACACTCATTTTAAATTGTAATAATATTTCACAGAATTGTTGTTTTTACCCTATTTTTGATCAAATAAATGCAGCCTTGGTGTGCATAAGAGACAAAAACATCATAAGTACACTCCCCAAACTTTTGAACAGAGTGCATTTTGCAGCCTTAAATAATGTGCATCTTAATTTGCATTTCTCATAACAGCTTGTATATTAAATGTCTGTTATCGATTTAATTGCTTTCTGGGAGCACTTGCATTCTTTGCATGTGTTGCATTGCATCTGTAATAAAGAATCACCCCTAGATTCCGTTTGCAGTTACAGCTGGTATACTCATATTGATGATGCAAACAAAAAAGAAGAATGTGATCTGTGCAGGGGCGTAGAATTAGGGGGGGGACGTAAGGGACGTGTCCCTACCAATATCCAGCGACTACCAAACTGTCCCTAGCAATAATTTTGATCAAACAATTAAATATATGTGTATGTTTTTGAAAGGCCATACCATTGATATTATACCTAAGAAGTTAAAGTAAATACGTTAGAAAACTGCGTACTTTCAAGGACGCACATTTAATACATGGGAGGAATAGTTGCACACTAGACGAGAAACGCAGCGCTGCATTTAGAACAACTCACAGGTATTGCACCCAATTCAAGACAGCAGTCTAATACAGTTCATATAAAAGTTCACTTCAGGAATTAACAAAGGTGCATCGATGAGTTTGAAGTACGGTGTTTGACAAAACAGAGCAAATGGAAAGAGAAAGCGCAACCTATGGCTATTATTAGATACAGACAGAAAGACAAACGTTGTGTGGAAAGATACACAATCTTCCAGCCTAGGATAAAGTCATTATGAACATTTACAATAATTTGGGACAAATATAATGTGTATTTTATGGTAAACTATGTAAGTGGCACTCTGTGGTGCAGTAGGATTTGGAACAGCATCCTGAGTCGCCGCGGACAGTCTTTAACTTTAAATTATTGTTGTTCAACTGAATGTACAAATCAAACTGGTAGCTGAAATGTCCACATAATAAAAAACAACACTGAAATAAGAGCGTGCGGTTTATCTGTCAATCAAATGTGCATGAAAGTTCTGTTACTACAGCAACAGCAGAGTTTTCTTTCAGAATCATCCTGGGTCCAATTCGATTAATATTCAAATAAAGTGATGCGTGATAAAGACACCCAGCGCTCAGATGCTGATGTTGTTGGTTCACAAAATCATATTCAAATTGTGTAATTGTCTGTTAAACATATTAATAAAAAAAAACACTTTGTATATGAATTATGAATATGTTGGCTACCATAAGCTATAAATAAGGACTTTAGGTGACATGAAACTGTTGTCAAAGGTCTATCAAAAATGCAAAAATGATTGGGTTGTTTGGGGCGGGGGGGGGGGGGGGGGGTCGTTTGGGGTGTTGGGTTTATGTCCCCACCAATGTCAAAAGCAAACCTACGCCCTTGGATCTGTGGGCGCAGGCAGAGGTGTTTGTAGTCGAGCTCAAGTTCAGACAAAGCAATCAAAAAGCAGCCTAAGATTCTGGCTTATGATCCCAAATCTCTCCCTGATTAATTGACGGAGAAGAGTCTTGCTAACTACAGCTTATTATATTTTCAATGAGCTAGACAATTTGGGGTCAAGATGGAACTCCTCTCGACCAGTCGACCACCTCCTGCACCGGGCTAAATTGTTAATCAGCTTGTGATATTTTTTATTTTGTAGTTGCGCTGACATTTTTTTTTAATTGTGCAGTTTTCATCTCCGCTTAGCCTCATTAACACCGGTATTGTCAGCCGTACATTCTTTCACCGGCGAGTCCTCCCAGGACCAGTGAGGATAAATCAGAGAGACTGCCTGGAGTGCTTGTTAGTGATACACTTCTTTAATCAGATAAAGCAACTTTGCCCAATTTACCGGCTGCTTAAGCACTGGATAAAGTGAAGGGTGAGGGCTGGAGGCCCGTGGGCAGAGAGAGAGAGAGAGAGAGAGAGAGAGAGAGAGCTGCTTACTGTATCTGTAAATAAGCTGTGTTGACTCACTCTCTGACAAGATAGGTCTCAGTGGGTGAGCTGGTACAGAGCGAGAAACAGGAAAACCTGTATGATTGCTTTGTACTGGCCAAACATTCTCTTTTTATTGTTGAAAACAGTCTTGATGGTCAGCTGGAACTGAGTCGCCTTTGGCAGCAAGTTTCTTTTGAAGTTATGCTAGCTTCTTAAAGTCGCCCATGCAACACACGTGGGCGCATGCCTTTTTTGACTGTCTGATGTTGTTATTGTTGAGTGGCTTTGGTAATCACTGGTTTGTGAAACACTGGTAATCAAAAAAAATCTGCTTATTACAAAACACTGACAGATGTTGTGTTTGCCACGTCAGCATCTCATCTCGCATGCGATATACACCTGTGTATGTGTGTATCTGCTATGTTTTTACAACAGCTTCCTTACACTCTCATATTTTTAATGTATTACTGTTTGAGGCATTTATTTTTAACTCAAGTGTTACTGTACACAGTGTTTTTTAACTTCTGAATGAAATAGACTATTGGAGAATTTTTTTTAAAAAGTCAGTCTTTTTGCTTCAAAATTGTATGTGTAATTCAGTGTATTACTTGCCATTTCTTTGTAATTGTTTGTGAAATCTGAGTGAAAATTGTTTCTACACCAAGTTGTTTTCAATGCAAAAAAAAATGAGAAAAGAAAAGAAATCAATTGATAAGTACTTTTATTTGCAATATATTAACTGGATTATGTTTAAAAGGCCCACTTTATTTATTTATTTATTTATTTATTCCATGTAAGCATCAAAGTATATATCCATGGCAAAAATAAAATATATATATAAAAAAAATTAACACACAATTAAACTTCTTACAATATTACAATGACAAATGTAATATTTCAGTTTGTTTGTTTGTTTGTTGATTTACATATGGGAACCTGGACCACAAAACCAGTCATAAGGGTCAATTTTTTTAAATGAATAAATAAGCTTTCCATTGATGAATGGTTTGTTAGGATAGGACAATACTTGGCTACAAATTTGAAAACTAGAGATATAACTATTTGAAAAATCTGGAATCTGAGGGTGCAAAAAAATCAAAATATTGAGAAAATCGACTTTAAAGTTGTCCAAATGAAGTTCTTTGCAATGCATATTACTAATCAAAAATTAAGTTTTGATATATTTACGGTAGGAATAGGAAATATCACTGAATTTAAAATTCAGTGTGGTGTGTGTGTGTGTGTGTGTCGATGTTTGTGGACACATCACTGATTTGATGACTCCTCCCTCTTTTTGTGACAGGCATCAATGTATCTTGCTGCTAGTAAGATACAATCTTGTTTTTCACGTAATAAATATTGAAGTTGTGTTTTATTGTTTAACATTTTGAAGTCAGGGCAAAGTATTTCAAATTTTGGATAAAATTTATTTCTAATGTCTAGATACTTAGGGCAGCTGGTGAGGAAGTGTTGCTCTGTCTCCACTTCTCCATGGGTACAGTATGGGCAGATGCGGCTCTTTTTGGGCAGCCAGTGCTGTAGATATCTGCCCGTCTCTATAGTGAGATTATTCTCTCTCTCTCTCTATTTCTCAAACACTGTCCTGTTCACAGAGTTTGACAGTTGCCGCAGGCTTATAACATGGACACATCTAGTGAAAAGTATCCTGCAAATATGACTTGTGTTGATGGAGCCAAATGACCATTTTCTACGTAGTTAATCAATCTTCTGTACATTTTCCAAGGAACTTAACCGATTGATTTTCCCCCACCAACAAGCAGTTCTATGAAGTCCAAATGGGAGGCCACTCCACATGACTATTTGCAGGTTGTACTGAATCTTAGTCTATTGATCTGTCTGCTCACAGAGCATCCAGAGACTGCACCAACAACTGCTGCTTAGTCAGCGCTCTCTAAAAGACAAGTGGAGGAGAAGCTGATGTATAGTGGAGAAAAAAGTGAAAAACTGACATTAAATATAAACCAAATTGCGATTGGTATATACGCTTCTTTACTAAATAATGACTTTGAAATGTGAATATGTGTTATGAGTGTATGTGAATTTGTTTATTTGTGGAGAAATGATTTAAATTGGTCTCTAATTAGATGCCTAATTACATACTTGAGAGCAGTTCTCTGAAAAAAGGAACATAGAGAAATGTCTTGCCTAATATGCGATTAATGACAATAATTTATTGGGCTCGAGACATTAAAGGGGTCCTATTATGCTCTTTTACAAAGTCTTGATTTTGTTTTGGGGGTGTAGCCTACTAGAACACGCTCTCATGCTTGGTGGTTCGAAAATCGCATTATTTTCACATAATTTTCATTATTACAATAACTTTCTCCCCAGCCTGACACAAACGACTCGATTAATTCAGGGTTTGATGAAGGCCCGCCTTTGAAAAATGAAATATGTGGTGATTGGTTAGCTGTCCCAGTGCGTTGTGATTGGCAAACAGCTTAGACACGTTTCAGTACTGCCCCGCCCCTTGCCAAAACAGCAAGCCATATCAATTCACATAGACATACAGGTGCATCTCAATAAATTAGAATGTCGTGGAAAAGTTCATTTATTTCAGTAATTCAACTCAAATTGTGAAAGTTCATTTACTGTATATGTACTCAATACTTGGTAGGAGCTCCTTTTGCTTTAATTACTGCCTCAATTCGGCGTGGCATGGAGGTGATCAGTTTGTGGCACTGCTGAGGTGGTATGGAAGCCCAGGTTTCTTTGACAGTGGCCTTCAGCTCATCTGCATTTTTTGGTCTCTTGTTACTCATTTTCCTCTTGACAATACTCCATAGATTCTCTATGGGGTTCAGGTCTGGTGAGTTTGCTGGCCAGTCAAGCACACCAACACCATGGTCATTTAACCAACTTTTGGTGATTTTGGCAGTGTGGGCAGGTGCCAAATCCTGCTGGAAAATGAAATCAGCATCTTTAAATAGCTGGTCAGCAGAAGGAAGCATGAAGTGCTCCAAAATTTCTTGGTAAACGGGTGCAGTGACGTTGGTTTTCAAAAAACACAATGGACCAACACCAGCAGATGACATTGCACCCCAAATCATCACAGACTGTGGAAACTTCACACTGGACTTCATGCAACTTGGGCTATGAGCTTCTCCACCCTTCCTCCAGACTCTAGGACCTTGGTTTCCAAATGAAATACAAAACTTGCTCTCATCTGAAAAGAGGACTTTGGACCACTGGGCAACAGTCCAGTTCTTCTTCTCCTTAGCCCAGGTAAGACGCCTCTGACGTTGTCTGTGGTTCAGGAGTGGCTTAACATGAGGAATACGACAACTGTAGCCAAATTCCTTGACACGTCTGTGTGTGGTGGCTCTTGATGCCTTGAGCCCAGCCAAACATACACACTACACACCGACTAAAATTCAAAAAGTGAAAAATCATAATAGGACTCCTTTAAATGGTGTAAGAGGATTTTCTAAATGAGCAATTATTGGCTGATTAGCATCTACCAAATATGTATGCTTTTACAGTTTAAAAACTGTGAATTGCCAATTAATGTAAAATTAAAATGTCAAGATGCTTTTTTTTACTACATATTTTTTCGTCTGTTGTCCACTTACTAATAAACTTATATTATTTAATTTTTTCAATTCTGATTTTGCTTAATGACAACTTTCTACCCTTTTGCTCTGATCCTTAAGCATTAAAAAAAAAATCTGGCGGGAAAAAAAACTAATAAATGAAACTAAATAAATAAATAAAGATCTATTTAATATATCTATATATCATTTCTCAGTATTTGGAGTGTAGAAGTGTAGAGTATTTGCAATAAAACATGCAGAAGACCATATGAAATCGCACTGTGTATGTAAACTGTATGTAAAGATTCAATGCAGCAGCATAACAGCCATACTAATATATACAAGCTCTGACCCACCCATAGAAATAGAATGAGTGAAATTATAATAACAATAATCAGTGTCCATCTGGTTTTCAACAGCCAACACAGTGTTTCCTATGAATGCGATTCCTGTGTAAATACACTTATTCCGCCCCCCACGGTGAATTAAAACATCTGTTTAAATGCACTGTTTACCTCTGTTGTGGTTTTTATGCCACTTCATATGTGCACTCTGTCTTCTCAGTGAACGGACAACATTAGTCTTTTTCCTGAAATGTCGCAATTGAAGTGTGGCAGATTTTTGCACACAATGGCACTTTTCTGTATATGTAGTGTTTTGTTATGTGGATGCTCCATAAACAAAATTCTTAGCAACTAATTAACGAGTCTTTTTTTTTTTTTTTTTTTGTGCATTGAAGCAGAATCATCGCATAAGAATCAAGATACATCTCTGAATCCTTTTTTCCTTTCTCTTTCACAAGTCAGCGGGCTGAAGTGTTAATGGAGAAATATTCTGCAATGAGGAAAAATTCCAAAATGGTTAATGGTTGCATTTTTCTGAAAAAGGGAACACCCATGATGAATAATCCATGAATGTATTTGTATATGAAATATGTAAAATAATTGTATTCATTTATAAATGTGTATCATGTTTAAATGTGTAATTTAGTGTAAATAAAATGCTATAGTAAAAGTGAAAAAAAGGTAAAATAGGCTTTTCAGTTAATATGTAAAATTGTAATTACTGTGGGCTAAAAACTCTTGATGAACTGGACATCTTAGATGTGTGCATTTATTTATTTCTAAATAAGTATTTATACTGTGATTAGCTATGATCACAGTACAATAAATTAGATAAACTGTGAAATGGCAAATTTGAAGTAAAAATAAAATATTTGAGTGAGGTAGGTGGATGAAAGGCGAAAATGGAACCTCTAAAAAAATGTGTTTCATGTCAACAGCTAGATCTTGGCTGTACTGGAATCTGAACGCAGCCCAAGTGCTCACATCCCCCCAGGCAATAAGCAGTTTGCAACTTTTGCAGTTTTTCCACATGCACTAAAGCAATTAAAACAAGAATGTGTGACCATTTTTGTGTATGCCTTGCACATTAGGCATGAGTTCAATAGACCCGAGGCTCTTTCCAGCCCGGCCGATATTCTGTCTTATTTGAGATTAAATTAGAGAATGTCAGAAATAATCAATGTTACCATGTAAAATAATCCTGTTGCTATTGATCGCTACGCTCCAGAAAGGCCAACTATGAACACGGTTATGAAATAATGAGGAATTGATCATGCGGCCAATGTAGCTGCTAGCTGCAAGCTATATTCACCGTTAATTCATATATGCACATCCACATCTAAACTGTGATTGTACAGTAATAGTGCAGGATTTCAACAACCGACATGCAAATCTCTGGCGGTGGAGGATAACCTCACCTCCTATTAGAGGTCTGTCACTTCAGTTGTATTTGTATAAAGTGACACTTTGCAGTTTATCAGAGACACCTAGCTAAAATCGATACTCAGGCTCAGTTTCAGCCGGTAGACGGTATAGATACCTCCCCCATTCTGGAAACTCTGCGACGGCTCAGTTTTCACGCCGCCAACATAGACATCCAAGAAAACAAGTGGCACAGCACTAACATGGCTGGCTGATACTAATTCCTGTAACTTAAAAGTAAAGGTCTGTCTAAAGCCAAAAATATATTTTTCCATTTGATTGACACACTGATAATACCCATCCCCAGGGTAACCACTTTGGTTTCCTTGGTAACATTTATCACATAGAAACAGATAAAACTGGCATGAACTTGAGAAGTGCTGTCAGCATTGTGTCTGCCTTTGTCTGTCCGCTACTCCTATAGACGACGCTGCAAAAGTTTGGCTTTGAAACCTTGCCAGTCACAATTACAGTGTGCTCTGAACAAATGCCAGAAGTGCAAGTCAGGTCTGTGCATCTCTGTTTCATATAGGTCTTGCTGCTTGGCTCCATGCTTGGGAGTGGATTCAAATGGGAGAGAGGCGAGACAGACAACGTGTTAAACACAGAGGGCCAGACCCCGGAATGACATTTGAAATCTCTTTGTGTATGCCGGCCTTCATTCTCTTCAATAGCGCGCTATTCAGTGGAGAGTGTGGTCTGGAGCGTGGATGTTATAGAGAGAAACAAGGTAAAAGCTGGTCTTGGAGAAGGAAGACTACCAGGGTCTTTGCTAGCTGTCTTTTGCCATGGTGCAGTTCAGTATCATACTTGGAGACAGATAGCATTACTGTGGCAAGCATGCAGTTTGAAACTGCCAGCCATGAGTGCATGCAGTAGAAACAATGGGCCTCATTCATGAAACATTCGTAAATATAGGAGTGAATTCCAAGTAATTGCGCGTGAAATGGACCTTCCCGAAAACTCTCCTCTGGATTCACAAACGCTTCGTAAACGTCTGATTTGATAGTAAAACATGCGTATGTTAATGAATTCCAATCATTCGTAAATAGTGCGCTCGTGCGCGCTCGTACACAATTAGCATAATCCCCGCCTATGACTACAGCTACGCAAATTTCGTGTCCAGAAACGCAGTGGAATATTCTGGTCTACTTTCTCAAGTTTGGCTCCAGTATATTGCATAAATGCAAAAAAGACTAATAGGCCACATGGCTAACAATAAATATTCAATAACTTGTGTCCACCAAAGTGTTTTTAGCCACCTGAAAAATGACAGGTGCTCTTCTGAAAACGGCCAGTTGTGCCCATTTTCGACCCCCTGCCAAATTATTACCCCTCTCCTTGAAATCACTGATTGCCTAATCCTAACCCCACCCCTAATCCTAACCCCTCCCCCACACCTAACCCTAAACCTACCAATACTAGGGGGGTAATAATCTGGCAGGGGTCAGAATTGGGCACAACAAAACTTGAGAAAAGCTTGAAAGCACTTTGGTGGCACAGCTTTTTTCCCCATAGACTGTAAAAAAAAGTTTTTTCCAGCTGTAGATTTTTGGTTGCTATGAAGTGGAATATCCACAGTAGTAACAGTATTACTAGCATCTCATTTTGAAGAATATTACTTAATATAAAAATGCAGTAACCAGTAATATTAATTTATCTATTGTTGTTCAGTTGTTGTACAAGTAGGATGATTGGTCGGTGTGGTATTTGTCCCGCCCCTCCTCCATTGATTGGATGGCTGGCTAAAAAGTGACAGTGACAAGTGCTGCGTTCTACCCAAAGCTAAATAGGAGCTAAACAGTTTATCAACTCTCAGCTACAACAACAACAACAACAACAACAACAACAACAACAAAAGCAGAGCAAACGGCCTTGTAAAATATAATAATGTCAGTGCATCAAAATTCTGTGTCATCAGTTTGCCAAAAAGAACACAGAATGTTTTACGCACCATTTACACGTGGTAGGGAGCAGGTGTACATTTCTTTCTTACCAACTAACATTTTGAAAATACGAACATTTTCATGAATCCGAAAATTTATGTCAAAACAGTTTACGAACGATTTACACAAAAATTTGTTCTGCTCGTGTTTCATGAATGAGGCCCAATGTGTTTCTCAAACATGAGAAACAATGTGTAATTAAATATAAAAATATTAACGATTACAAAGGGGGTTACATCTGAATATTTTCACACACATACAGATTTGATTTCTTTCCCAAATTGCATTGACTGCTCTAAAATAGAGACATCAATGAGTTTAGGACACAGAAGGATACATGCTTTTTCAGTATCTGTTTTATTTCCTATTTGGGTTTATGTATTTGCTTTGCTTTTTTTTAAGATTAACTGCTTTTCCAAGGCATTGTTAGATGCCATTTCCTATCATAGCTACGCAAAGATTTGATTTCAAAAACAGCTATTAAACTATTTAACTCTTGTTATGATATTAAATCTGTATTCAACCTCAGAACAACCTCAAAGTAAAAATAGGTCCTAAAGTCTGTTTTTGTGGTGGCTGTGCTTTAAAATTAAATTATTATAAATTATTATAACGAAATGTGAGCAAGTTGGTGACAGGAGAGGGTAACACAATGGATCCCGCAGAGATGGCTCCAGTGATGGCTCTCAAAGAGAAGGCACCTGCCACCGTTGGTGAGGTACGCCAGATGCTCGGGTTCCTCTCCTATCACAGACCCTTCATCCCCAACTTCTCCCGTTTGGCCCACCCACTGTATAACCTACTCACCGCCCCAAACCCCGAAAATCACACTCCAGACCCGACCGTGAAGAGGCCCAGTAAGTATCACGGACACCCATACAATGGACCAGGTCTCACCAGGAAGTGTTGAATCAGCTTGTAGAGGCACTCACAAAGCCTCCTGTCCTTGGATATCCTGACTTCACCCATCCATTTGTATTCCATTGTGACGCATCCCAAGTTGGTCTGGGTGCGGTGTTATACCAGAGACAGCAGGGGAAGATGAGAGTGATCGCCTATGGCTCCCGCACCCTGAGTCCATCAGAAAAGAGGTACCATCTGCACTCTGGAAAGCTAGAGTTTTTAGCGTTGAATAGAATAGAATATTTTTAATTTGTCACATACACGAATATATAGAGATTATATAACCAGAAGTGAAATGTATTCTCTGCATTTAACCCATCCTAAGTGAACACACACCCGGAGCAGTGGGCAGCCATGTTACAGCGCCCAGGGAGCAGTTGGAGGTTCGGTGCCTTGCTCAAGGACACCTCAGTCGTGGTATTGAAGGAGGAGAGAGCGCTGGTTATTCACTCCCCCACCAACAATCCCTGCCGGACCCGCGATTCGAACCCACAACATTTGGATTACGAGCCTCTAACCATTAGGCCACGACTTCGTGGGCCATCTGTGAATGTTTCCGGAATTATCTTTACCATGCCCCATCGTTCGTGGTATATACAGATAACAACCCACTGACGTATGTGCTCACTACCGCGGAACTCAATGTAACAGGACACAGATGGGTGGCGGAGTTGGCTGATTATAACTTCACAATCAGGTACCGCCCTGGCAAAAACAACTCAGATGCAGATGGGTTATCACGAATGCCATTGGATATTGAGGACTACATGCAAAGCTGTACGGCTGATGCCAGTCAAGATGTAATCAGTGCATCTATGGAGAGGGTCATTGCGGAAAGGAGGAATCCTTGCCGGGGCGTGGGGTGGATCCAGGTCAGTGCTTTGAGCCTGGTGAAAGACAGTGAGACCAGCCAACCTCTCACCCCTGATCAAATCTGCAAAGCTCAGGAAGAGGATGAAATCCTCTCAAGAGTTATTTGGTACAAGTCACAGAGCAGGAGGCCAAGTAGAGCTGAAGTGAAAGCAGAGAACCATGCAGTGGCCATACTGCTGAAACAGTGGCTAAAGGTTCTTATGGGTCAAGATGGTGTTCTGCGCTGTTTAACTTCCCGTCGAGAACAACTGCTGCTCCCCAAAGCTTATCATCCGCTGGTCTTTAAAGAGCTGCACCAGGACATGGGTCACTTGGGGGTCGAAAGGACACTTGACCTGATTCGAGAACAGTTCTACTGGCCATAGATGAGTAAAGATGTTGAATATTTTGTCACAAGAGTGTGTGAATGTCTCAAGACGAGGAAGCCGAATAAGCAGACACGTGCGCCTCTGATACCAATCCAGACCACCTACCCATTCCAGCTCGTCTCCATAGACTTTCTGCATTTGGAGAAATGTAAGCACGGGTATGAGTATATATTGGTGGTCATGGACCATTTTACGAGGTTCGCGCAGGCCTATGCGACAAGGAACAAAGCAGCCAAAACTGTAGCTGACAAGATTTTCAACGATTTTGCACTTAAGTTCGGGTTCCCAAGCAGACTACATCACGATATGGGCAAAGAGTTTGAGAACAGATTGATGGCCAGCTTGAAGAAACCTTCTGGCATCCAGGGCTCGCACACGACACCATACCACCCCCAGGGTAACGGGCAGATGGAGAGGTTTAACCGTACCCTGTTGTTCATGCTGCACACCCTGGAGGACAAGAAGGAAGATTGGAAGGAGTCCCTCGCTAAGGTTGTCCATGCATACAACTGCACAAAGAATGATGCAACAGGTTACGCACCCTATTACCTCCTCTTTGGACAGTCTCCTCGCCTGCCCATTGATCTGTTGTTCAGACTTGGAAAGGATGAGTCCCGGGACACGTACGATGACTATGTGAGTTGATGGAAAAAGAGGATGCAAGAGGCATATCAGATTGCAGCTAAAACAGCAAAGGCAGCAGCTCGGGGAAAAGTGTTCTACGACAGGAAATTTCAGGGAAAAGACCCAGGCGACAGAGTTCTCCTCAGAAACCTTACCCCCAGAGTATGAATACAGCGGCACCTACTATTGGCATCTCAGACCTGGCAGAGGGAGACAGCAGAGACGGAAGAGACGGACTTCACTGAATCCTCTGGCAGAGCCTTTCCAGCCTCAGCAGAGTCCTCAGCATCACGAAGAGGATGTGCCACTATAATGCGAAGAGGATGTGCCACTATGATGCGAAGAGGACGTGCCACTACAATCTCAGAGACCTGAGTTGAACCCTGATAGGCCTGAGTATGATGGATCAGGGGTAGACCCTCTGATCCTGACACAAGGAGACCGACAGACGGTAAGACAGCGACCCCAGAGACTGAGACATCAGCCTGTTGTACTGAGTTATGATACACTGGGTCAACCTTCTTTGGTACAAAGAAACTGAGGTAACAGAGACTCAGGTAACACAGACTAAGGTCTATTAGGCCTTGGATGGCTGAGGTATTTTAAGCAAATGCTTTAGTTGTTCCTGGAAATGTCAGGAGATATTTAATTTTGTGGGGGAGAGTGTAGCCCTGAGTAGCTTAAAAGAGACATAAAATGGCCCCCCCTTTATATTTTGAACTTTTTCCGATCCAGGAACAATGGTAATTCCTGTGACCATTTATTTTGTATTACTGGATTACACTGTGTTGTGAGTAAAATTAATCTTGTTAAACTCAGGTTCGTCAGCAGGGGGCACCCATGCTTTACTCTATGCATCAGTAGTTGAATAACAAGGAAATATTATTCAGTACTTGATGAGCTTCGTGGTATAAGCAACAGACGCTCCTTGATTGACCTGTGTTTTTCTTATATGTTTTAACATGTAAGCTGATAATTATTACTCTAGTAATACCCAACAGTATATTGTGTTCCCATAGAGTCGAATTTCTGGCCTGAGACATTAAGAAATGTTGACTTTAATCGTGATTAAGAGTGTCGTACATAAAATGGCGGACGAGAGTGTTATCAACTCCAAGAAAGACTAGTAACTTTCAGCATGAGCAAAGTGAGAAGTAAATCTCTAAAAATACATATAGTTGAGATAAGAACGCAAAATGAGGAATGATGATGAATTAAATAGATGTGTACGAACATTGATTAGTCGTGTGTAGTGACATACAGCCTGAGTTAAGAAAGCACACGTGTCTATGATAACAAGTTAACATGATAAAACTTCATTTAGCGTCATTCTGTCAGCCATTACATTTGAAAGAACATCCGTGAAGTACAGTTAATAAGAATTCCAGTCAGATTCAGTGGTAAAATGCTTTTATTAATCATTTTGTCAGATTATGGATAACATAGTAACTGTTGTTCGGTTAAGATTTAGTTCATGAAATAAAGTCACTTCATTAGCATATTTCATAGAGGATTAAAACTGATTAAAATAGTATTAATACAGCTTCATACAGTTATCAATGCTGGAGTAATATGGATATAAAATAATTAGTCATCCTCATAGTTATGTTTATAGAGTTTGCATTACTCACTTGTATTCATGTTAAAGTGGGTTTGTGATTTTTGTGTTTAAATGTTATTTGTCACACTTTTTCTTTATGCTGTGTGCGAGTGGGCACAGAACACACTCAGATCTATTTGGTAATGTTTATGAGTTTAGAGCAGATATTTCTTGAGAATTGAGTGTGGTTTAACGAGAAATGTGTCCAGTGCCATGTATCTGCATAAACATTTGCACTATAAGACATGTTATTGTTTATGATTCTCTGTTAAGGTGTCTGACACGAACAAGGAAATCGTATTCAGTACGTGATGAGCTTCGTGGTACACGCAACAGACGCTCCTTGATTGACCTGTGTTTTTCTTATCTGTTTTAACAGAAAATATATGTGTTGCCGTAAGAACGGACGTCGCATCCTTCTTGAAAGTGTAACACAACCACAAAATGATTTTACAATATTTCAGAACATTGTATTTTGGTTGCAGTAAGAATATGTTGCAGAGCAAAAATTAATGTAACCAAGGTCTGGCATACTTTTTTTTTTTTTTCTCATTCAAGACGCTGTTTTACTCTATGTAATAAAAGGGGAGGAAAAAAAGATTTCAACTTTAATTTCATGCTGACTTTAAGTATCCACAAAGCCTAAATGTGTAAAAAAAAAAAAAAAATTAAACCAAACTACTACATCTCTGAAACTTTAGGTCTTAAAATAATGTAATTTGTACATTTGAATTAGACTGGAATTTGTTTCTAATTCTCATCTGCTGAAATGAGCATTGTGCATGTTTAAATTATAATAATTTTTGTAGATGTTTGTATTGGGGGTTATATTTCAGGGTAGTTTGTGAAAACAGAAGCAGAAGAAATGCCATGTCAACCTGAACAGAAGTCCGTTCCAGTTCCACCTACACCACAGCAGACCTCTCTATCTGTATATGGATAGCTTTATACTAGTACAGTATATTATGTTTTCTTGAGAGTTATGTGTTTGCAAATATAACTCCGGGATGTGAAAACTTGATTATTGCATAGAGAATTACCTTTTTTTAAAAAAATGAATGTTAATTGCACTGCAGTTAAAAAAATAAAAATAAAAATGTACTCACAGGTTTTTGAAAATGTTTATATTTTTGTGCATAAATGCTAATACACACACAGCTACAAAAGGTCACAACAACTCCAACAGGGTAAGTGCAATAACCCTTGGAACAACCATGTTTTTTGTTTTGTTTATTGTTTTTAGCTTGTTGTAGCAGTGTGAATTGGCCCTTATATGTTAAGTACTGAGATTAGTTGAAATGGTCTTTAATTTGTTTGCTAATATGTATCTATTTACGAGTGCATTAACGTAAAGCAAGAAATAGTACATCAGGAAAATGCATCCTTTAGTGGAACATGCACAATACAATGTATATAAATGCATCATTCATACATTCATTTATTCACAACAAAATATAAATGAATGATATTTTCGTACTCTAAATGAACATAATGAATAAACACTCTCTATATATTATAAATGGTAGCCCAAATTAGTTTTTTTTAACTGTACAAATGTTATAAGAGACAACAGAACAGAGGCTATGCTTATTACTAAATTGACTAACAGTGAATATGACGAAACCTTGTTTGCTTCCGTCCAAAATACAGTCAGAAAAAAAGGCATAAGGAAAATGAAGTATCCTCTTTTCGCATACATAATTAATCATTGTCAAAGGTGACCATTTAGGCCAATCAGTTAAGACAACAAATATAAACTTTAAACAAAACAGATGAAATCCAAATTATTGAAAGTTTTTGAAACAACAAGGGCATATATAAATTTTTCATGAAGAGGAAGTGAAGATTGGGGTTCATCGTCATACAGGTGAGTAGATGTTAGATGGAATGGCTCTACATTCATGCTTATTGTGATCTTAATAGTAACAACAAACACATCTGCTCTGAGCTCAGGGTTTAGTTTACGGTAGTGCTGCTTCATTGCACTTTTGGAATGTTTTTGTCTTTTGATGTCTCTCATGTGCAACAGAAATGACCGTGCATTCAGTGTTGGGCAACTTTTAGTAACACCAGTGTGACCTCTAACAAAAGTGTGTCGCACTAATAGAAAAAAAAAGCAAATCCAGACTGCATACCATGTGACTAACTCAAGCGCAAGAAAAGTATGCAGAGACAAAGCTGACTGGCTGATGACACCACAAAAATTCTAGCAAATGCATTAAATAATTTAACTTCAATATATACACACAAATAAACATGATTTATTTTATTCTTTGTAAGAAACATCACTAGTAATTTATATATGCATGGCTTTCAATATCTATATTTCAGGATTATTAGGCCAATTAGCTTGCATGATGAGAAAATCCATACATACTCCTTATCTGAACAAACTGATCAATTATGGAAAAGTCTAGGAACTAATAATGAAAGTCTCTTTCTTTTTATCCTCACCCCTTTCTATCCATTAATTTCTTCTTGTTCATAATTGACCATGTTTTCATGCACATTAAATTAAAAAGATGTTCATTGGATAGTTCTTATTCAATATTATTCCAGTACTGTAAATAAATACATTAACCCTGCCATAACCTGATTAAGTCTATATTTTGGTTTTGGAACAGCATATGCCTGTATAAATTAGAATTCGGTGTCATGTAAACGTCTTAATCAGCATATTGACTATTTTTACTGTAATATATATAGATATAGAAATAGATGTAATTGATGTTTAAGGGTCATTCATCCATCTTTCTCTTAATCTCTTCATTTCCTCTTGGCATTTGCCGCCTTGTTTTCCTGTGTTTCCTCCTCTGCCCACCTCCCTCTCTCCCTCCCTCTTCCTCTTCTTCTAAGCTTCTGCTTGGATCCATTACAGTGTTCCCTCCCGTGAAAAATCTGAGCCTGTCAGCAGAACATCATAATCAAATTGTTTCAAAGGTCATTTAACATCGGAGCACAGAGCACCAACTAAGCCAAAGTCTTCAGAGGATCTGGCTCAAAAGCAATTTACGTGTCAGAGATGAATTGAGGAACGAAACATTTACCGAGAAAATGAACTATCTCAGGCCTGATTGTGACTGGGAGTGTCAGTCCATCTACAACGTCTGTCCTGTTCCATTCAGCCCCTCCATATGTTTCTAGATAGATATGGCATCATGTTTCATGAATACTAGTAGCTGTGAGGAGAGATTTGTTTGGTATGGCGGGATACAGACAGCAGATGTGTATATCTTCATTTCTAAGAGCATATTTTGGCAGTTGACATTTATTGTGTTATGAATTGTTTATGCTTAGAAAGCACAAAACTGTAAAATTGCTTGTACAACTCTTCTGAATTGATTATTTGGAACAAAGCATCACAGATGCCTTTGTGATTTTGTTTTTGCTTTTTCTAAATAATTAGTCAAATTGTTTGGTAGGTAATCCAAACCATCAACGGTTATTACATTTCTGAAGTAAATCAGAATTAGATAATTCAAAACTAAATTAGCAGGCAGGCCCAATGAATCATCCTGTTCCAATAAACGTAATGGACATGCTAAGCTTTGATTAATTGTTCAATTAACTTTTCCTTATGTTAGAATGTATTAGCTTTCTATGGATGAATATTCCTGCCACACACTTTATCGGGTACAACATCCTAGTTTCTGAAATAAACCAAAACAAAATCATGGATTCTCATTTGTAAATTAGTCATCCACTCAGACAATTAAAGGCGTACCACAAGTCTTGCATATTCATGCAGTTTTGCTATATTTAGTAAGTCTGCATCGTGCTAAAGCGGGAAGGATGTTTTATTTATTTTTTGCTCAAATCCAACAGTACATGTTCAAAGAAAGAAATCTTCTACCCATTTTACTGCACATCTGATTTAAATAGGTTTGGGTAAACAAATGTCTGTGTTCTTTTTAATGGACATTCATCAGTTTTGAAAGATCAGTTAAACTACCGTGCCTTAGTTAGAACTTGACAGCACACATCCATTTTTTTCTACCAATTCTTTGAGAAATTAAGACAGAATATACTAAACTCTTATTATTATTTATAAGTTATTATTTTTTTTCTATTAAACTTTAGTCTTTTCATTATTGATGTGGTTGCTGCATGCTATTTACCCATTTGCAATTGTAGACAAAGTGACATTTCCAATTATTTATTTATTTATTGTTTAATGTTTATATATTTTAAGGTGCCTAAAAGTTTAATTTATTTAACTATGTCATGTCAACTTTCTGTACATTCGATAGTGCAAACAATTTTTTTCAAAATAACTTTTATGATAGAATGTGGATGGTACATTCTAAACTCCAGTACAAAGAGACTTTGTTTTATTTTACTGTTAAACATTTGTCTTTTCATTATTGATGTGGCTGCTGCATGTTAATTATTTATTTATTGTGTAATGTTTTAATTAGATTTTTTAAAGTGGCCTAAAATTTATTTAACTATGTCGTGTCAACTTTCTCTACATTCGATAGCTCAGCCGACATTTAACAATAAAGTTGGGTTTTTACAGCTTTTTAAATTAACTATTAATGATGAGTTATACATAATAAATCAGTAATAATTTCACCCTATGGTTGCTGCTGTTTATAACAGATTATAAAGTGGAAATTTCTTTACTAATGAAGCCTTCTCACTGAAACAGTCTATTGTGTTGACATCCATAATGTCTTGTTTGAAAAATGTGGCTTAGTGCATAGATGGTTTAGTTTTTACTTTTTAGATTTCTCTTTTTGAGTAATAAACTTCATAACAGACAGCAGTAATACATCACAGCTTACTAAATATATTACAAGAAAATATTAGAGATAAAGTGGGTGCACAAGCAAGAAGTCTAGCTTGTCTGGGCTCAGTTTTGTAATGCTAAAGAACGATCTTTCTCTCTGACCTCTCCTTGTCCCCAACCTAATGCAATCAGCATGAAAGCCAAACGTGATCGTTCTTCCGCACCCCACTTGTTTTAATCTACTTCAGCTTGTTAGAGCCTCATAATATGAAAACATAGGACCAATGATGACTGATGTAAAATGTAAATCTGTAGGGGAGATTAAATAGAAAAGTTTTGCCCCCGGGCCAAGCTTAGATGGATCAGGGTGGCAGAGAGCTGTCCTCTCTAATGGGCTCCAGTAGACACTAACAGCCAATCGAACAGTGCTTCTTCCTCATTGATCCCTCACTTAAAGCCAGAATAGGGCAAGACACAGAAAACGATAAAGAACATGCAACACAATGGGATTGTATTTGAGGGCACGCAGAGAACAGAGGAGACCAAATTCTCCATTCAGGAGAGCAAGTGGATTTTGGCATCGGATGAAAACAAACACACCTGTTTTATTTCACTAATCTGTTCAAATATCTGAGGGCTACCTGAGAGGGATCAGGTGTGTTTGCACTGTTCTGGAGGAAATGTGCCTTCCTACAAAAGCAGAGGCTTTGTGGAGAACTGGTTTGCCTTAGCCACATGATGTCTGAGTGAGGCCTTGATACATCTTCTTCAGGACCCTGGATAGCACACTAGGTCGAGCTCAGTAACAATTCCTGCTTTATTTGTTGAGTTCATCTCTTCATCTATCTATCTATCTATCTATCTATCTATCTGTCTAGTCGCTGTATGTTTTTTTTTTGCATTTAGAAACTTGCATAGTTAAGGTGTGTATATAATAACAACAACAATAATAAAAATATATATATAATAAAACATATGTATTTTATTTATATTTATATATTTGTTTATTGCATTAGAAGTTTGCATATTCAATGCATATTTAATAACAAAACACTAATATTTATATTTAAATATGCATTGTATATGCAAACATATAATGCAATAATAATAATAATATGAGTACTGAATAACAACATTAGTATTATTAAATGTGCATTATATATATGGAGGACCAAATTACTCAAAATTAAATCATTAAATAAATGTTGAAATTTATAAATAAATCATTAAATATATAATTAAATAATGAAATGAATGTAAATGAAATTAAATAAATGCATACATATTTATTTAATTGAATAAATAAATGAATAGATAAATAAATAAACGAATGAATGAATAAATTACTATATAAATAAATGAATATATATATATAACACAATAAAATAATAATTAAATAAAAATAATAATAATAAAAAGTAATAATATGTAAAGCATTCTTATTATTAAATAAATATGCATTGGATATGCAAACTTTTAATGCAATAATAATAATAATAATATGAGTAATGCATAAAAACACCAGTATTATTAAATATGCATTATATATGCAAACTTATAATGCAATAAAAAATAATAATTAAATTAAAAAATAAGAACAATAATAATTAAAATTAATAATGAGTAATATATAGCGCGTTTTTATCATTAAATATGCATTGGCTATGCAAACTTAAAATGCAATAATATTTTTTTATTTTTTTATTTTATTATAATAATATAATAATAATAATAATAACATCATCATCATCATCATCGTTATTATAATTAATTTATTATTGTTTAATTTTACTTATTTAATTTTATTTATTTATATATATATATATAATATATATATATATATATATATTTAAGTTTGCAATGTCTTTTTAGGATTTTTGGGAGCATTCAAGAAGCCTTTGGAAAAATATTTTTTCTTTTAAGACTGCAGGTAATCAAAACACATTCTTAGACTCTAAACTACAAGCAATGCTGATGAGTTCAGAAGAATGTGCCCTGCTAATGTCTCAGGATAGACAAAAGAGTATAGCAGCTTTTAATCTGCTTTAATGAAGTTTCTTGCTGCAATACTGAATCCAAGGTAATCGTTCATCTGCATGGGATTTCACAAAATAATTCAGCATCACATCAATATAGCCACAGCAGTATATATTGGGATATTATTCTAATTTTCTGGCAATCCAAACATCACTGATAGCATGCAAATAAAAACAGCATTTGGAAAACAATTTAAGGTGAATAATTTGAGATGTGAATGAGAAAATCACTGGAGGTAAAAGCATAAAAGCTAGAGTGATGACTCTTATCCAGACCCTGAAGTTTAGAGAGGTGCTCATGAATTTAAATTAATCAATGAAGACATACAAAAACGAAAATCGAAGCACAACAGAGAATAACACAAAGGCCAGATGAATAGAGCAACACCGTGGGCATTGTTAAGAGACGCCATCACGTTAACTATGTGTGAGATGTCTCCCGATGAGCAGGCATACTATCCCTCTTTGTGCGGAGAGAATGTATTGTGGATGGTCTTATAGACTGGGCTTTAATCAAGACTCCGAGAGGGAATGTTTTTAGTTTGTTTGCTTCTCTTTTTTTATCTCTCCAAACAAATATCACTGATTGTGGTAATTTAGTCCATTATCACAACTGAAAATCTTAAATCAGATTCAGAGGAAGACAAAGCTTTCAAGTTCCGTGTGAATAGCTCCAATTTTAAATCTAACATTGCCACAAGACCGTGAGAGGTATTTATGAGGCGAGAAAAGCATTTGGGGTAAAACAATGAAATGCGAGAGATAATTTAAGAACCAGCTATGTAATCTCTTCCACCGCTATCACTGAAAGCAGGCTCTGATGAGGGATGTTCACATGGTAACTCCATCGTTTTTAGGATCACAAACACAGGAGACGATGTTACTAATCCTTTGTGCCAATAGATACACAGCACTTTTCTGAAATTGCCTTGATGTTAGGGGTGACACTAAGTTGACATGCAGAGCTTTTTCAAATGGTCACCCTTCTTTTCCTGACGTTTCATTGACTAGCCTTCACAAGGCTTGAGGATGAATTCTGGTGTCCCAGAGTTATGTCTCTCCCCATTTCTTGAAGTTATCTTGGGGCCCAGGAGAGATATTTCTGATTGATCCATAGCCATCGACTACATCTTTCTGCTGCCTCTGATGCATATTTGATGTTTTTTTAGGGACTGACTAAATGGATCCCTCGAGTTTTATGCTGGATGTAGCTGTAAAACTTCTGCACCACATTTTTCTGTGGTTTTCCAGCCCTGTTGCTTTGCATCTGCTGCCAGTTCTGTTCAACATTGCCTGTGTGCTTCGTCTACTGAATTCTCCAATGGGATGTTAGGTCAACAGTGTTGACCACTGGCTTTTAAACTGGGGTCAAATGAGTCCCAAAAGTTTCTAAGGAGGCTGCGTAAAATTTGAGAGACAAATAAATAAAAAAAAGCAAAATCTAACATAAATCTGATAGTTCTATAGACAACATTTTAATTATTTGCTTTGGCATCAGTACTATGACAATATAAATGCTAGTAATTCCATTAAGAATATCATATTACATGTTTAATATATATTTGGGGTATGGGGTCAGATTTTTTTTTAAGAAGTAGATACTTTTTTTTATTCAGCAAGGACACATGATCAAAAGTGACATTTATAAAAGAATTTATAATGTTACAAAATATTTCTATTTCAAATAAATGCTGCTCTTTTGAACATTCTATTCATTAAAGAATCCTAATTAAATGTGACAGTTTCCTCAAAAATATTAAGCAGCGCAACTGTTCCCAACATTGAGAATAATAAGAAATGCTTCTTGAGCACTGAATCAGCACAATGATTTCTGAAGAATCATGTGACACTGCAGACTGGAGTACAATGGCTGCTGAAAATTCATATGCAGTATATATATACTGTATATATATACAGTATATATATATAGAGAAAAATTATTTTAAATTGTTATAATATTTCACAATATCGCTGTTTTTAGTTGCAGCAGTCAGGCAGATGGTTGGTTATGGACATCCACCAGCATCTTCCAGTCAAGAATAATATTCAACTGTCCAGTTTCTACAAGGGAGTTTTTTTTGTTTGTTTTTGGTCTCTCCTGGCTGCATGAATGCCATTGGTCTTGCCATGTTGGTTATGGTCAGCCAGGAGTTGGTTGTCATTTCTTTGGTCTCAATGCTGCCAGCCTTTTTTCAGGACCTGGTTGTGTACCTACCCTGTGTGAGGCTAGTTTTGTAGCTTAATGTCAGGATGTGTTTGTGGGCTGCTGGAGTTGGACAGAGGGCAGACACCATTCGCCAAACCCTTTTCTGGCAGTAGAAGCACATCACATGTAGCTCTGATAATAAATCTAAGCCAATTTGCTTCCCTCTCCCAATTGTCCTGCCAGCCAGATTTTTCTCCTCTATTTATTATATTATATTATATTATATTATATTATATTATATTATATTATTAAATAGCCAGTCTTCAGTTCCATGATCGTTCAGAAGTCATTCTGATGTGCTGCTCAACAAACATTTCTTCTTATTATTATCACAGCTGAAGACGGTTACAGTTGTGCTGTTTTATATATTTGTGGAAACGGTCATACATTTTCTCCTTAGAATGCTTTGGTGAATGGAAAGCTGAAAAGAAAAAAAATTAAAATTATTAATATTTACAGTCACTTTTGATCAATTTAATGTGCCCTATACCTGAATAAAGGCATTAATTTCTTTCAAAATAAAATAAAATAACATTAAAAACACGTATAAAATATTTGAACAATAGTGTATATTTTTAGTGTGTTGACAAGCATTTTACATGCTTCATGAACAGCTTAAGATACATACAGTACATTTAATATATATATATATATATATATATATATATATATATAATAGAATGCAAGGAATTAGTGTGTTGATCCTATTGTATTAAATAAAAAGATTACATTTTTATGCTTTAGATACTGTCAATAGGCACTGTCTCCCTCATCTAACACACCCGATTCAACTCGTCCGCTCATTAATAGAGACTTTAAGACCTGAAGTGGGTCAGAAAAGGTAAAGAGAGTTGACAGAAAATACAATGCGTGCAGGGGCGGTTCTAGGATTTCATCTTTAGGGGGGCTTAGCCCTCAGAGAGACCATTAGACACAACTAAACAAATTACCTAAATAAACAGTATTTTACTGCGCTTATGAAAACTGTATTACTATATGAAGTAATTAGACACGATTACCTATTAAAGTTACAGAAGTTACTTAGTGAGTGATTCTCATGTTTTCTTTTGTTGTTTGATTAACATTATTAGCCTAAAATAAGAAATGCATGGATCCGTTATACTGACACACATCCAATATTTTCTTAACTGTTTATGTTTATTTATGACGTAACCGACTGCGTTTACTTGGATAATCGTCAAGACAGCAATTGTGACATCATATTTTGTGTACTTGCTTATTTGCTGGAGAAGACGCGAAAGTGAACGACCCGATTTTATGAAAGTGCGTTTCAATGGCATGATATTCTGTTTATTTGGTGTGCTATTTATCCGCAAAAACTGTCTTTGGCGTGCATATGAGACGCAATAGTTAGGTTAGGGGTGTGGGGAAGGTGCATATCATAAGCACACCAATTAGAAACAGAAAATCGTGCCATTGAAACGCACTTTCATGAGACCAGTTAAATATTAGGAAAAAAATAAAAATTTTATAGAGGCATCAGTAGTATTGGTATCAGTGATACTGCCCTTCAGTCATAAAAAAAGATGCCATTAAACAAACATAGAAAATATACTGTCTTTATGTTGTTTCTACATTAATTTGAAGATTAAATGTGAAATTATTGCAAAAGAAAGTTGTGGGATTAATCGCAATTAATCGCGAGTAATTTTAGAAAAAGACGTGATTAATTAATAATAAATAAATAATAAAAAAAAGATTGTTATGGAATCTACCAGCAGGGGCTAATGGGGTCATGCTAAACAGCCAAACCTTGACCCCGTGGTTGTTACTTTGTGCCATGTTGATCCAATTTGTGCAATTTCCAGAGGTGTCAAGTAACGAAGTACAAATACTTCGTTACCTTACTTAAGTAGAAGTTTTGGGTATCTATACTTTACTGGAGTAATTATTTTTCAGCCGACTTTTTACTTCTACTCCTTACATTTTCAGCAATTATCTGTACATTCTACTCCTTACTTTTTAAAAATAACCTCGTTATTAGCATTTTATTCCGGCTTGTTTTCATTCCGGCTTGTCATCGTTCAAAAAAACCCAAAAAACCTATCCAGATAAATCGCGCCATCCGGATAGAGTGAATTTGATTGTGGTTGGATGAGAAGAATAAACACCATTCCGACACCCTATTGGTTTGTACGCGATCCATCGCACCTGCACATGACACAAATCACGTCACACTCCAGCAAGGACATAGCCAGTGTTGGGGTCGTTACTCAAAAAAGATTATTTCTTAAAAGTTATTATTTCTCCATTACTGGCTCATTTATCAAACGGGTGCTTTCTCTTCGTCCTCCGCAAATTAAGCTACAGTAGTTCGGTAGAGAGACGTTTGAATAAATTAGCGTTTGCGATTGACAACGCGATTGACAATGTTGTGATAAGTAGGCTATACTAACTTTGTTACTCGTTACCCCCAACACTGGACATAGCAGACGTATGTAGCCAAGTACGAAGATGTCCGTGGTAGAGACTCAAGAAGAGAACTCGAGCGAGAACTCCCAACCAAGCACCAGCGAGGAGGTTTGTAGCCAGGATCATCTTCCGCTCCATGAAACACGTTAATGCTCAGTAGTACACATATATGTTTTTTTAATGTATTTGCATTGTACTAAAATGTGTTCATTTTCAATGGGCATATATGCGGCTGAAACAAGTAGCCTAGTGCATCCCAAATTTTTCAACATTAACATTTTAATACAACATTATAGTCATTATGGCCTTTAGAAAAATGTTTTTTTGAGGAGGTGGGGTAGTGCACAATAGGACCCTGTGGTGCGGCCTAAGCTTTTGTCCTTAATGGCATTTTTTTCCTTACATTACTTTTACTTTTATACTTTAAGTAGTTTTGAAACCAGTACTTATACACTTTTACTTGAGTAAAAAGCTTGAGTTGATACTTCAACGTCTACAGAAGTCTTTTTAAACCCTAGTATCTATACTTCTACCCGAGTAATGAATGTGAATACTTTTGACACCAGTGGCAATTTCCTCCAATACAACACTATGAAAAAGTTAGAACATAATCAGTGTTGTCCATAAGCATGTGTTTATATCAAAATTGCAGTTTTTGTCTAAATGTATGTTTTTCTGGGTTTAATGGAGGCAGACAGGGCCTCCGCCACCCCTAATGAGCTTTATTAGCAGGTCTGTATATTTATGTTTATTCACTGGAGCAGAATATCCATTCCAATGTTTGTTTGTTTGTTTTACTGTTGCTGTTACTTAGGTGTAGGTATCACTCACTTCGTACGTGAAAGCCCAATCAGGGCAACAAAACAGGTTTGATTTAGACACCGAAGGAAAATATTGTTAAATTTAACAAACAGTACTAATGAATGAATCAGAGGTGCTGCTTTAATGACAGCCAGTGGAAAGCACTGTGTTGGCACCACCGGTCTTTTTGCACCTGTTTTTCTCATCTATTAGGATTCAAACAAGTGAGCAAATGAGGGCAGAGAGAAATTCTTGATTTAATGCATCCTGTGGGATGAGATGAACCTGACGGGAAGAAGACATGTGTGGTAGTACACAATAAATCATTCCGACACCAATTATTTATTTTTCCCTCAAGGCGCCGATGGCATAACAGAGGCTCTCAAGTCCATGGGCTACAGTGATTGTTAACTGTTCCTATAGCAAACCCTTTCACTCGGTTTAAAAAAAAAATCAATAAGTACAAAGCTGCATGTAATAGCTTTGTGTGTAACTGTAACAAGTAACATTAATTCAATGGCCGCAATCATGTGGCCAAACACTGTATCGCTAACCCTTGTTCTTCATCTTCAGACCATGTTATCTGAGATGAAATTAGGCTACAGGTTATAGTTTAGTGCGAAATACGTGGTGGGACAGGAAACTAGGCGGTAGTAAAAGCAAATGTGTGTGTGAGTTAAATAAATGGCTGTTTTACAAACAATCAATAGCAGCTTGGCTTTACAAGTGTAGTAAAAAGAATGAGGCATTTTTTTCATGTGAGGCACAGTTGGGTTCTTTTCAATTAATGCCTTGTGAAGGTAACAATGCGATTCACAACTTGAGGCATTATTGTGCTGCCTTCTAATAAAATGTGTAAACAGGTTAAATTTTAACGTCTTATTTTTCTTCTTCTTCTTGTGCTACACTTTTCCCAGGATACTTTGAGTGCAGAGATAAAAAGTTCAGCATTTATCTGAAATATAAATCTTTTGTAACATTATGTCTATACTGTCACGTTTGAACAATGTATCCTTGCTGAGCAAAAAATATCAATATTTTTAAGTATTAATATTAATATTTTTAAAGTATTAAAAAAGGTTTACTTATCCCACAATATTTGAACGTTGCTATTAGTGCATATTATTACCATATTGACAAGCATTTTACATGGAGTATAAACAACAAATGCATACAGTAAATTGTTTAGGTTTATAAAATATTGAATTCAAGGAATTAATTTAAGTGCTCTATGCTAAGTTTTATATGCGGTCAATATGTCCATGCTATACATTTCTGAATCACAACACATTAACTTCATGAAATAGATTCAAAGTGTTTATACTTCACTGTACCAATTTTTAGCTTTAAAAGGTTTTATGTTGTGCTTTCTGCTATAAATTGCAGATGTCTCTCTCTTTTCCCCATCCTCGGTTTCTTTCTAGTCCCAACAGTATTTTGTTTCCCATCTCTTCTTGCTGAAATCTATTAACCCAGTCATTTGATCCGGGAGCGCGGGCGTTGACCTGATGGACGGGTAGTTTTTGTGGTTGAGAGGTGAGAGTTCCCACAGGGCCGCGGTCTCTCTGAACCTGACTTTAACCTTCACGGATGCAACCCTGCTACAACACTGGAGCGTCTTTTTTAATTAGTATTTAACTCAGTAGAATGGTTTAGAATAGAGATTGCAGGTTAAATGTCTACACTATTTTTTAATGTTAAAATGATTCATCTCACGCAGTCCATTGACATTTTAAAATAAAAAGTGTGCAGTATGTAAAAGCGCACAATAACAAAGACTAAAGAGTGGTAATTACCTTTAAATATGGGGGGGTCGTCAAGCTCTGGCTGTTAATATGTGTTTGACATCCTTTATGATGTCACTGGGGAACTGTTGGAGCTGTCGCACAGTTAAATAACGTCAATTCAGAGTAAGAAATATGGAAGGAAAAGAGAACATGGCAAAAGATTATATGAATTTAAGAACTGTTTTTTATATACATATATAGGCTATACACTTTTATATGGGATAAAAGTTCATAAACTTCAGCAACTACAAATAAGTCTACTGAGGTTAAGTGTATTTGCGAAATAAATGTTAGAGTGAATCAGATCCATGTATCCTAAAATATACACAGGACACTGGGATCACAAAAACTGAAAATATCTTGGGATGTTATTTCTTGTCATTCTTGAAGGAAAAAGACACTGGATTGCTATTAAAGGCTAAATATTAGGTATTTCATTTCGCTGACTCGCATTTCAAAGTTTAACAGTGAAGAAAGTAGACTATGATGTCTGTTCTTTCTTGTCATGAAGGAAAATGAGATAAATGAATGCAAGCTGTGTGGAAAGAGATGCTCAAATTATTCTAAATGTAAAAGATTGGAAAAGTATCAGTGATAAACCAGTTTACATTCTTGATCCAATAAATTACCAAGTGTAATTTTTTGTAAGAAAACACGTTTCCATGGTTCCGCTGCATTCCCCATGGATTTGTGCACTTTGGTAATGTGTACTGAAGATGATGAACAATATTATGAATTGCTACTACTATATGTGTGGAAGTTAATTGTCCTTCTGCCAGTGAACTGTTTCTGTATATATTTTTTTCCCAACATTGTTTTGTTCGTCTGTCTCTGCAAACACTGTCACAGTTTGACAGTCATGTGATTTAAACTTTTGTTGTACACTCAAACTGAGCTGCATACAAAGAAACAAAGAACATAAGGAACAAAGAAAAAAGTGCCAGTCCAACTATTCAGTTTTGTTTTTAAAAGCACTAAGCTCTTTAGATAATACAGAAAATTAGTTCCATCTTTTCAGCTGCACGGCTGTGATAAATGTTTTTGCTTATCTGTTCATTTAAAGAATTCATCTCAAAGACAAGGCTGGACGTGGGTTACTCAGTCTAACCAGTTGTACAAAAGGAAGCCAGAAACTGCTGGTGTTTATCTCTTAGATAAAATGGTTGTACTATGTGAACATTAGAATGGGCAGAACCAGAATAATATGCTATTATTCTCAGACAAAATGAAGCCCACTCTATAAAATAAACATTAAGAGAAATTCAGCTATGTTTCCTGGAATCAATCCAAGTGTTTCATGGCTATTTTTAATTAAAATACAAAATACAGTAAAAGCAGTTGTATTGCGAAATATTATTACAGTTTTTTTAAAAAATAACTGCCTTCTTTTTGAATATATATTTATAATGTAATTTATTCCTGTGAGTGCAAAGCTGAATTTTCAGCAGCCATAACTCCAGTCTTCAGTGTCATATGATCCGTCAGAAACCATTATAATATGCTGATTTGGTGCTCATTGGTGATCACTGTTGAAAACAGTTATACTATTTTATGTTTTATGGAAACCATCCTACATTTTTTTTTTTTTTTTTTTTTTTTTTTTAGGATACTTTGCTAAATAGAAAAAGAACAGCATTTATTTGAAATACAAGTCCTGGGTAATATTATACATGCCTTTACTGTCACTTTTGATCAAGTAAATGTTAATTTATTAAATAAAATAAAAAAATCTGACCAGTAATGTGTGTGTATACACCGTATTTACAGTATTTAAACTTTAGCACAAGCCAAGTTTTTTTGTTTATTTGTTTGTTTTTTTTGGATTCACATTTACTCAGCAATCTAAAAGCTAATACGTCTACCTCTAAGTGTTGGCTGTAAAATCCCAGCCATAAATTCAGGGGCCCTGGTTGCTTACAAAACATTTGGAACAATTACACTTGGAAGTAAAAGCAATATCCTGATAGTACCCCGCAGGATGGATTGGAAATCCACACAAATGCAGCTTAAGGTTGCCAGCTTCTCTCAATATACCTTCCCTGAGGTTGTGAGGCTGTGCTTGTGTCTAATCAATAAGGTTCATTGAAGCTCTACATGCTCAGATATGTGTTTCAACTGACAGTTTCATTCTCTGCTACTCTATTCCTATTCGTTCTGCTGTAGCTGCTCTTTTTTTAATGATTATTTTACACTCCATCAAATAATGCATGCGTGCATGTGCGTTCAAATGAAATCTCTTGAATGGTTGACATTTCAATAAATACTGTGCTATGCAATGCACTCACTGAGTGCGGGCCATTGTACTAGTTAAAATAATGAGAAATATTTCCTTTCTGATATCCATTAGATGGCCATAGAAAGAGCTTGTGAGAGTGCTTGCTTTATGGTTCAGCGTGAATGTATAAAGAGCATTTTAAGACTCAGCCTTGGCCTTGAATAGATCATCTATCCTCTAGCAGACGCACACAAACAAATGCATACTCTCAAAACAACATTTTTTATCTTCAGACAAAGTAAGTTCGCTGAATAAACAGTACCCTATGCAGGCCATCCCATCACCACCCCCCCTGCACACACAAACTTTATTTTTTCCGGTACTTTCTGCTACAATAAATCACAGAAGGCCCCCGTTTCTAATACCACAAACTAAAACTCATCCATTTAAATAAACCGAGTAGACTGTACAGATTACGACTTTATGTCCCCGCTATGGCCACAGTCCAAAGGTCAGGCCGAAGCAGATGATCAATCACCTCCTCATTGGAGAGTAATTCAGAGTCAGTTAGAATGATTCATTTGGTGAGGGGGGTGAATCAATGCTGGTCTTAATGAGATTCTCCCATACACTTCTTATCTGCAGCCAACACTGACATCCCAGAAACATTCATCCTCAGGTAGGACCTGTTTAATGTTATTGAGCAGCACACATAACTAATAACCTGAGGCGGGAAGCTCGGCTCATTATGTACTTCCCTCCTTCTTCAACCAAGAAGGCCTTTCCTTCTGAATACTTAATGCTGAGAGTCATAACCCTAGGCACTCCGAAGGTTTAACAGGCTTGTGGTGCTCAGTCGGTGTTGATTTCATCCATTATGACTTGCTCTAGGACGTCCGGTGATGGTTTTTTCAACACTTGGGCTTATAGAGTCATGCAAGCTGGTGTTATAGTGGTTTTCACTGGATTTCATAATTTGGTCTACTGAATATCCTTCTGTTGAGTTTTTCTCAAAGTATGCATGCAAAAACAAACATACGATAATTTTTATGAGCAGATTATTTTTTGTAAAAAAAAAAAAAAATACAGCGCAACCTAGCTCGATTGCTGATACAAATGACTAATCAGTTTATGCTCATCAAGGAATTGTATTAATCAAAGATACAGTAAAAACAGTAATATTGTAAAATATTATTACAAATTAAAATAATTTATTTTTTCTGTTTTAATATATTTTAAAATGTAATTAACTCCTGTGATGGCAAAGCTGAATATTTTTTTTTCATGCTGAATTATAGCATGACTGATTGCTGATTCTTTTTGGTGAGTGAATATTATGCTCACCAAGGATTTTTATTAATCAAAAAAGACAGTAAAAACACTAATATTCTAATATATTATTACACTTTAAAATAAATATATTTTATTAATATATTAAATATAAAATTAATATATTTTAAAATGAAATTTATTTATGTGATAGCAAAGCTGAATTTCATTGCTCTGTATATTACAGGTGCATCTCAATAAATTAGAATGTCGTGGAAAAGTTCATTTATTTCAGTAATTAGTTTAAGTCTTTGGTTCTTTTAATTGTGATGCTTTAGGCTCACATTTAACAAAAACCCACCAATTCACTATCTCAACAAATAAGAATACTTCATAAGACCAATAAAAAAAACATTTTTAGTGAATTGTTGGCCTTCTGGAAAGTATGTTAATTTACTGTATATGTACTCAATACTTGGTAGGGGCTCCTTTTGCTTTAATTACTGCCTCAATTCGGCGTGGCATGGAGGTGATCAGTTTGTGGCACTGCTGAGGTGGTATGGAAGCCCAGGTTTCTTTGACAGTGGCCTTCAGCTCATCTGCATTTTTTGGTCTCTTGTTTCTCATTTTCCTCTTGACAATACCAATAGATTCTCTATGGGGTTCAGGTATGGTGAGTTTGCTGGCCAGTCAAGCACACCAACACCATGGTCATTTAACCAACTTTTGGTGCTTTTGGCAGTGTGGGCAGGTGCCAAGTCCTACTGGAAAATGAAATCAGCATCTTTAAAAAGCTGGTCAGCAGAAGGAAGCATGAAGTGCTCCAAAATATCTTGGTAAACGGGTGCAGTGACGTTGGCTTTCAAAAAACACAATGGACCAACACCAGCAGATGACATTGCACCCCAAATCATCACAGACTGTGGAAACTTAACACTGGACTTCATGCAACTTGGGCTATGAGCTTCTCCACCCTTCCTCCAGACTCTAGGACCTTGGTTTACAAATGAAATACAAAACTTGCTCTCATCTGAAAAGAGGACTTTGGACCACTGGGCAACAGTCCAGTTCTTCTTCTCCTTAGCCCAGGTAAGACGCCTCTGATGTTGTCTGTGGTTCAGGAGTGGCTTAACAAGAGGAATACGACAACGGTAGCCAAATTCCTTGACACGTCTGTGAGTGAGTGGTGGCTCTTGATGTCTTGACCCCAGCCTCAGTCCATTCCTTGTGAAGTTCACCCAGATTCTTGAATCGATTTTGCTTGACAATCCTCATAAGGCTGCGGTTCTCTCGGTTGGTTGTGCATCTTTTTCTTCAACACTTTTTCCTTCCACTCAACATGCTTGGATACAGCACTCTGTGAACAGCCAGCTTCTTTGGCAATGAACGTTTGTGGCTTACCCTCCTTGTGAAGGGTGTCAATGATTGTCTTCTGGACAACTGTCAGATCAGCAGTTTTCCCCATGATTGTGTAGCCTAGTGAACCAAACTGAGAGACCATTTTGAAGGTTAATGAAACCTTTGCAGGTGTTTTGAGTTGATTAGCTGATTGGCATGTCACCATATTCTAATTTGTTGAGGTAGTGAATTGGTGGGGTTTTGTTAAATGTGAGCCTAAATCATCGCAATTAAAAAAACAAAGACTTAAACTACTTCAGTCTGTGTGCATTGAATTTATTTAATACACGAGTTTCACAATCTGAGTTGAATTACTGAAATAAATGAACTTTTCCACGACATTCTAATTTATTGAGATGCACCTGTATTTCATGCTGAATTATAGCATGACCACTGTAGCTCAATTGCTGATGTGAACAACTCCTATGAGCTGATTCTTTATAACGAATCAAAAAGCGTAATTCATTCCTGACACAAATGACTTATAAGCTGAATCTTTTTAGTCAATCAGTAGCCTAAAACATGACCATTGTATAGCTCGATCGCTGAAATGAATAACTTTTAACAATCAATTCTGTTTTAATTCTTTGCCTGAATTAAAAACATACATTGCAACCAGTGTGTAGCTCAATTTCTGACACAACTGACTCTCATCAGCTGATTCTTTTTAGTGAATCAAAAGCATATAGCATGACCTGTCACGGTGCACACAGCAGGGAGAGACGAGGAACACGCAGACGAGGAGGTACTTCAAAATAATAGTCTTTAATGACGACAGGGTAACACAGGGCAAGGTAGACACACCGGGAATGACGAGTAGACCAGACGAAATGGAATTCAAAAGACAGGACTTAAATACACATTCACAAATTACACACACCTGGACACGAATTAACTAATAATGACATGAAACTAACCATATAAGGAAACAAGAGGCGGGAACACAAGACACACACGAAACAAACTCTAACATGACCAGTGTAGCCTGATTGCTGATACAAATGACTCTCAATTGCCTGATGCTGGCTTTTTTAATGAGTATTTCTAAAAAGTTTGAATCCCTCTGGAAGAGTGCCCTGTATAATTTACAGCATTAGAAGAGAAGGAATTGCAAATCAAAGTGTCTTAAATGCTCTATTCCAGCCTCTCCTTTAGTCTGCTTGTTGGGCGACCTAGATGGTGTCACTACAGAAGATAACACAATCCACATGGCTTTCACTGCCCTATGCATTGCTAAGAAGACTGTCCTCATGAACTGGAAAAATAAAAATAATCTTAATATCAACCAATATAGAGATTATTTGTGGGATTATATTAGCCTTGAAACAGCTTCTGCTGACACATTAGATCAATCTCTCTGGGCTCCTTTGATCAGCTCCATCACCTAGTGTGGGTGGGGGTCCCGATTCTGTCCGGCTGTGGTTTTTGTTGTTGGCGTGGGGTGGCAATATGGGCCTGGGGCATCTGGTGGTTCCCTGGGGGTGGGTTTCTTGGGGGGTTCGGCGCTGGGGCTGCGGCCTTGGCTTGTATGGGGTATTGGTGACTCTTGGGTGCTGTTTCTCTGGCGGCGGCATGCGGCGCTGCTGGGGATGCCTGTGCCGGCGGACGTAGGTTGCCAGCCTGGCGGCCGCACTGTTCCGGAATTGGTCCGGGGGGGTTTGGGGATCTGGGGGCGCTCTGCCTCCGGGTTGGGGTTACGGCTGGGCCTGGGGGGCTTGGGTCCTGGTTGGGGTGCCGCCGGGAGCATGGGTTGGTGCATGCGCTTGGGCCCGGCTCTGGTGTGGGGGTCTTCGATGCATCGGTGCCTCCGCAGGGGGGGGGGGGGGTCCAATAGAGGCGGGGTAAACGGGCTTTACCTGGGTGTCTTATTGTCTTATGTAGTTTGGGAACTGACTGGATGATGGGGTGGGGTAGTTTTTCCTCTGCTGTGGGGTCTGGTGGGCCGCCCCGGGCTGCCATGGGCCCTGGTCTGGATGGGCCTGGGCCCCCCGCCCTGGGCAGATTTGGGGTAACAGGGGTGCCTATGGGGGTCAGCAGGGGAGCTGGCTCCAGAGGGGGGGGGTATTTTGCCCCCTCTGATGCTTTCCTCCCCATCCCTAAGGCTTCACTTCTCCCGCTCCATCACACCAACACATAGGTAGGGTTTTGAGGTGCGGGTGCGTCGCTGGGATGCGGGGGAGGTGGTACTCCTCTGTCTCCTCGTGGCCGCCTGCATCTCAATTACACATTACAGCTTAGACATTCTCATTACTTACTGTCACATGACACATACATATAGGGCCTTGGGGGTGGGCACACTGAATGGCATCCGGAGGGCGGTCTGTACATTCAGCCTTCCCTCTGGTGCCAGTGCCCACTTCTCAATTTTAAGTTGCACATAGACATTGAGGGCTCTAGGGAGGGGACGAGCTGACACAAGCTTGTGGAAGGTGCCCCTCCCCTGTTTTAAAGCACCTTAGAACAACACACACCAACACTACATTTGAGCGGGTGGGGTGAAGCATGGGGTCTTTTTTATTATTATTTTTTTTTTTATTTATTTTATTTTTTTCTCACACCCCTGTTCTCTGTCTGGGGCCGGGGGCTGTGAGGATGAGCTGGCCGCCCGGTCAGGGTCTGGGCTGTTGATTTTCTCTGCTGCTGCGGGGACCGGGGTGGTCTTCCTGTCCCCACGCCGGAGCGAAGGGGGTTCAGCTCTGGGATCGGGCGCTGACTACCCCTCTGGGGGTGGTGGTGCCTGGACCTAGGAGTATAGAGTGCATATGGGGAGTGTGAGTGTGGGTACCGTGTCCATTTTTGTGTGTCTACATGTCGGGCGAGGGTGTGAATATTCGTTTGCGTGCATGAGGGTGGGAACATATGCTTGTGTATATGTGTGCTTGTCGTCTACGTCTATGTGTCAGGTCGGGCCTTAGACTCCACCTCACTCATCATCTTAGTCGACCCCCACCCCACCACCATACCATTCACATTGGTATAAAAACAGGTGCTCACAGACACACATTGTCTTGATCTGCTGTTGCTTCAAAACTTATTTTGTAATATTAGTTATGTGTGCTGCTCAATAACATTTAACATTTAGAATTTATTGTGATTCATACAGATGTTGGTTGTTGCTGCAGTCTCTTTGATGTTGTGTCTTCGGTTGTTTTCTTCTGTTGTTTTCTCTTTTTGTCAGCAGGTATCGAAGCAAATTGTCTTTTTTTTTTTTTTTTTTTTTTTTTTTTTTTCTCTCTCTCTCTATCCCCCATTCTCCTTTTTTTTCTCTCTCTCTCCCCCTTCTCTGTTGACTTTCCCCACAACTTTTTTTTTTATTTTTTTTTTTTTTTATTTATTTATTTTCCTTTCTTCTTTCTTCTTTCTCTCTTTTGTTTTCTCTGTCCCCTGGTCTTGTCTGTCACAGTGTGGTTAAGTAAAAGGGTACATAAAATTAAATTAATTAATTAATATAAAAAAAAAGATTAAAAAAAAAAAAAAAAAATAAATAAATAAATATATTTAATTAAAAAAAAAAGAAAAGGAAAAAAAAAAAAAAAAAAAAAAAAAGAAACAAGGCTGTGAATGATGATAGCATAGCCACGCATATGTACTGTCATGTGTTATCTGTGCTACTGACAGGCCAAAAAAAAAAAAAAAAAAAAAAAAAAAAAAAAAAAAAAAAAAAAAGAAGAGAAGGAATTGCTTTTACGTATATGCACAATGAATGTGCCTATGAACACGAACAAAAACTAAATATGCAAATTAATTAGTATCGAATCAAATGAAGCGCTTTTTGAATTGTGAAATCCACATAAAGCTCTATTGTTGACCAAATTCATATTTATTTTTGTCATTTCAGGTGAATAATGTGCTGAAAAGAGAAACAAAAGGAGGGAGTGAAGTAGAGAGAGAGGTATAGAGGGACTGTGCCAGGAAGCATTAGTTACACTCATTACACTGCGACTCACTAGCTGGCACGAGAGCCATAGCAGCAGATGACTTCATACCAGGGTGGCTCATTAACATCACTGGGAAGGAGCTGTGATGGTGAAAGAAAGAACAGGAGAGCACCAGAGAGGGAAGAATTATTGCTTTGTTGGGTTTATGAGCTTTGTTGGGTTACATTTCCTACCTCAAATGCAGTCAAAGGTATATGAGCTTCAGATGATCGTCTTTGGTCTTCCAGGAAAACAGGAAACAGGTGGACTGCCGCTGTGCTGTACAGATAAAATCCCACATAGCACTCTTCACCAAAGACAATATGATTAAAGGAGGGAGCAAAAAAGCAGAGAATCTCTTGTGCCAAGGCTTTCTTCACATAAAAAGGTCTATCAGTTTCCCATAATCCCCCATTTCCCCTATTAATCTGTGGACAGCCACTTTGAGAAGATCCTATCTCTTCACTCAAGAACTACTTTTAATTTCCCCTTGAAGAGGCTGGCTAATGAAATCACAAACAGCTTGGCGCGGTGGGACGGGTGGAATGAGTTCGGGAGATGAGGAAAAACTTGAAGCCTAATTGGCAGCGCCCGTGTATCCAGTGTAATTGCGCTTTATCTCCAGAGTCACCTTCCAGGGTCATTAAGACCAGAGTAGATTAATTGAGCATAGCTCACGAGTTCTGGAGGAAAAGCTCCTGAGAGTGCAGAGTTCCTCCATTACTCAAGTGACAAAGCTTCCCTCGCATAAACACAGACACACACACACACACACACACACACATACACTTGCGATCTATTCTGGGAAGAGTTTTAGGGAACATGTGTGAGTCCTTGAGCTCTGACAGGTGTTGAAATTCAAATTCAAGTGTTTGACATGTTTCTAGATCGGCCCCCCTGTAATTGCAGAGTTATGCCATCATTAAAATGCTCATGGCCCCATTTGTCTGTTGCTGGGTTTGTTTGAGGCGACAGCAAGGCGTAGCGATCGAGATTCAAAGCAATTAGGAATCTAAATGACCCCACTGCATCCAGCTGAAAGTGAGATTATGTTAGATCATATTCATCGCGGTTTGACGCATTGTTCGGTTAATTCGTTGGGTTTATCTCATGCTCACAAGTACCTGGCGATGTACTGGTTTGAAGGACCTTGTGAAGCCCACTCTTTGTCTTCAGACCTAGTGCGATCTTGCACCATTTTTCAAGAACAAAGGCGTGCAGTTCTTTGAGGGAGGAAATACTGTAGGTGTAAAAGTATTTTCTGCATTCCATTTCATATCCTCTGAAAAAAAAAAAAGCGGTTCGTTGATGTGTAGATTTGGGGACTAAGGGGGTGTATGATGCTACTGTTATGTTATGTTTTTTTTTTTCCACAATCGCTGTCTACCTTTGTTGTTTGGACTGAAAATCATCATACAGATTTTGTATGATATAGGGATGATTCAGTTGTAATTTTGGGGTAAATTACATTTTAACTTAATTTTGCACCTTTGAAAAAGACATTTGACTCCAGGGGCCAGTTGCATAAACATAGCCACTATGTTAAGACTGTCTTAAGAACTAAGTAGCAGTTAGCTAAGAGGTAATCAGTCTTACTTTTCAGATTCCTATTGAATACCTTTTTGTAACTGATTTTAAAAAGTTACAGCCAGTTAGAGACAGTTTATGCAACCAGGCACAAATCACTTGTTACTTGGTTATATTTATCGTGTTAACATACAATAATTTGTACAAAGGTTTTTCACAGTTTAATTAAGTTTACTGAACAAATTGCTTCTTTGATTGTGTGAGTGAAGTGTGCACAAGAACTTCTAAAATAGCCTCTTATTCTCTGGTTGACATAATAGCTCTTAAAATATATTTTCCATAGTAGTATTAGTGGGCGATGTTGTGATTTTGGTCATACTTTGTCTTGTAATGATTGTAGATGGTCCTAGTTTCCTGCCTTGTACAAGCAATTTTTGAAATTTTAGTTTCTAGTTTGTGATATTTTGCAGTTACCCTATCTACTGTCTGTGCAGTGTGCACCCATTAGTGAGCTTTTCTGTAAGGTCTGTCCATACTAGCAACAGGGCTCTCAAGTCTCACACATTGGGCGTGAGACACACGCATTTCAACCCGTTCACACGCTCTCACGCCACACCTTGTATTTCTCACGCAGAGACATTTCCAAGTTGCGCCGCTATTAGAGGAATCAAGTGAGTTCCCCATAGAGTTCAGAAGGCCCTGCCACGCACCAGCTAATCAAATAAAAATATATAGCTACCGAACAGCCAATAAGAAAATAGCATTGCTGTATCCGGGTAAGATTTAGATATTCCCGCAACAACAATGTTTACATTTTGATTGCAACGACACATTCTGTGATTCACGGGCTCGCTCGACACGACATTGATTCAGATGCTCGCTGAAGTAGCTACAGAAGAGGACATGCTCAAGATAAGTACTGTAATCCTACTGTATGTGTACATTGAGTACTGCTGTTCAGTTGGCTAGTTTGGGGCATAATTTCTTTTTATTTGTGATACATTTGTATTTTTAAATACATAAATCTTTTTATTTTATTAGAATTTGTCTTTCATCAGATTTACCAGATGTTTTAATTTCTATTTGTGCTGGTCAATTATGAACAATAGGTAAAATTGAACTGCTAGCAAAAACTTGTGCTGCAAATATTTGAGTTGCTCCTCCCCTTTGAGTGACTCCTCCCCTTTGCGTGGCCCCTCCCCTAATCTCACTCAAAACTTTTGCTATAACTTCAGAGCCCTGAGCAATATGCTACTATCATATCTTTTGAGACTGCTTTCCGTAGTTTCACATTTTTTAGCTTACTTTCATAAGATTAGTTGCAATTTAAGTATATATTATGTATTTATTTGTTTCGTATTTTCATTACTTTTTATATCATTTGAGAAGTGATTTTGGCATGTTAATTATGGTTTGTGCAATCACAATTTTTAATTGTCACTAACTGTGAACAGGAAGTCAAGGTCCAAAATTAACTTATTGTTTTTGTTGTTGTGATTTGAGAAATTTTCAGCCATTAACATTTTTTATTTAACTGTGCCTTGCATTATCTTTATAAAAAATATATATTTTGTTCCATATTAAAATTGCTGTTTTTCTTGCAGGTTTGTGATAAACGGCACAGGTCGTAGTGTCACTAACAGAGATAGAACTTGAGCCTGTCAACAGTCTGTAAATCTGCACCTGTCAGAAACATGAAGATTGTGATTATATTCCTAGTTTTCTTTTTGGTTGCCTTATGTGAAGAAAATGTATTCGAGTAGTTCTAGAGAAAACAAACTGATAGACTTCCAGTGATGCAACTTCCACTGAGCTAAAGTTGTTAGGAGACATGCAGGTTTCAACATTTAATAGGCAGTTTGTACGTCTTTGATTTGAATCGCTCACATCACTAACGCCGGCAAAGTTCAGATCAGACTATCATTTGATATTCTGCTTTAAAGAATAGTCACCCAAAAATAAACAATCTGTCATCATTTTCCACCCTCATGTCATGTTTCACTGAAAATCTTGACATCCAACATGTAAATATATTTTTTTATTTTATTGTTTTGCATAAGATAATAATTATTATTTTCAGTGAACTAATTGGTCTGAATGATTCATTTGCAAATCGGACTGATGACTCTCGAGTTCATCTCACTGACTCGATCTAGAGAGAAAGATTATTAATTGTTGTTTTTTTGTTTTTTTTCTGTTTTTTGAAGCTTGAAATCTCCAGTTCCAAATAATTGTAACTGGATGAAAGTAAACATTCTTCTTTTGTGTTTCACAGAAGCCAGAAAGGCATACTGTTTTGGAACACCATGATGGCTAATAATTTTTGGATGAACTATTCTTTTAAACTATGTAATATTGCTGTTCCTGGGCAGCTGGTCAATTCATTTTCTGGCATTTGGCTCTTGGTGGGCGTTAATTTTGGACCCTGCAGGGAAAGCAATAGATTAAAAGTGTTTCTGTAGTTGGGATTTTCTGTGCTATAGATTAATGAGAAAAATGTCCATCCCTATTTTATTCTCTCTCCATGGATTTCTGCTCATGGATGGAAACCCACCATTCACCATTTGATTTTGAGATTGATACTGATGGTTCTGACCTTTAATATGAGTGTTTTTCCACACACACCATGCCACGGAGCCGAACGTATGAGGTGTGACGACAACTGGCAAGAGTTGATTGTATATGCGAGCATGTGAAATCTTGGGCGTCTTGCATTTGGGTGACTTTTCCTGTCTGTAGCTGCTCCACTTTCACTTCCCTGCTCTTTACGTCGCCATGTTTCCCTCTCACTGAGAAATGTAGGAAAAAGGTAAAACATGAAACGTGTTTCGTAGGTGATAAAGCAGTAAAGAACACAGAGCTACTTGACCGCATTCAAAAGTGAGAGTGGCATGTCGGCTTGCCAAATGTCAGCATGATAAATCCAACCTTTACAACCAGCCTCTGCTGCGTGCTAGCTCATGTCTTCGAATTAATGATCACATCTATCAAATTGTTTTGGAATAATGAATGTCTCTGGACTGCCACATAGCCTCATGCGAGAGTCTATAAATTCACTCTTTAAAAACAAGTTATAGTTTATTTACAATGTGCCTGACACCATGGTGGAAAAAATGGCATGCTTTATTGGTCGAGAATTTAACTCTTTCTTCTCCTGCAACGTGTATGTTTTATCAAGTACGGGCTGAAAAGATCAAAATGCATTACGGATCGTCTAAACATCAAAGGTGAGGATGGTATATCTCTTAATAATGTAAGCCCACATCATAGCGCAGTTGCTAAGAGAAGCACCTTTATCTTTTAGCCAAGCTGAGTTAAGTGTTTCTTTTAATGCTTAGCTGTCCTCAAAGGGCTCTTTCCGTGCGAGTCGGGTCTAAGTCCACAGGGAGAGAGCCTGTTCTAGTTGAACATGACACCTCAGTACTGTTGAAAATGCTTAGAAAGGAGAAACACTGCTGGTTATCGGATCACACAAAGAATGCACAATGCAGGAGGATGTCCTTTTGCATATGCAAAGAAGCTGGCTTGGAAAGTTTCTCCCACGCTTCTTTTCGTATTTTGCAAATCTTGCGTTTTGTATCTGTCACTTAATAATGATTGAGTATTTGAAATATAAATTGAACTAGTGTTTAAAATTTGTATCAGAATGGAGATAATCTAAACTGATTATTGAATTTATTTAATGATTATTGCTAGAAATCGATTATTCTAATGGATATTCTAATCCATGCAGTACAATTTATAGTATTTATTAGTGTTTTGAAATAGCTTTTATATTAATTTTAGTAATTTTGTTATGCTTTTGTCATCTTTGTTCCTTTCTATTCAGCTTTAATTTTATTTTAGTTTTAGTAATATTTCAATTTTATTTTTAAGTTTAACTTTTCATTTAATATTACTATTATATTTTATTTCTGCTTGGTTTCAAAAAAATATTACAGTTTTTGTTACCGATAACAACACTGAATCTGTAATTGCTAGAATTTGTGAAATTAATCAAATCAGGGTTTTAAACAGTTGGTAACAGGCTTCTAAAAATCATAAACTCCATAGAAAATGGGTAGGAAAAATGTCTCATTTAAAATTTATTTTGCCTACTGCATCATCTGTGAATAATCATCGTGAATATATATTTTCAGACCCTTTTTGTTTTTACTTCATGGAAAGTGCCTTTAACATTTAAAAAACTCAGTTTGTGTGGTGAAGCTGTTTTTTTTTTCTTTTTCTTTTTTTTTAAGCACAGTTTTTCATGTACCAGTGCAAACAGAAATAAAGCAAATGCATGTGAATCAGACAGACAGACACTGATTCACTATTGCATTCATGGCCACAATGCATTTGCATGTTTTAGATTTTAGTACACCCAAATGAAATGCTTCACATTCTGACTTTTCACAATTAGATCTTCATGACAGCAATAATTATATTCTCAGTTATTTTTTCAATTAATTGTTAAGCCCTATGTGACAGCAAACTTTGATCCGTTGCTTCTTGTTCTTTTTGAACAATTGCTAGAAAAAAAGAAGCCATTAACTGTCCAAAAATGACTGCTTTTCTGAAAACAATGCACTCGGATGGTAATGCAGCTTCTTAAAATCAAAGTTTATACATTTTGTAGCCCTAATCCTTCAGGGGAATTTTAATGTAACCAGGTTGAAACTTTCTTCCATTTGGTGTATCACACTAAATTTCCACATTGTGCTATATGGGAAATTAAATAATAACAACGCTTCAATTCTCATCTCAAATTTCTGCAAAAGAAAAATAAATCTCTTCCCTGCCCACAGCTGCCATCACTAGGGCCTATTAGGAAAGAAAAGGAAATGTCTGTATAAACTATAGTTTGACATCCTTGAAAATCTTGAAATTAAATCTGCCTTGTTTACTGTGTCAGCACTGCAGCCAACTTCTGACTGAATTTCCATCTCAGACCTTCAGCTATAGTCCATTTTTAGGTCATTCAAACAAGGCCATTTTCATTACGAGAGCTAATCTTGCTAAAATTGGCACCCATGTTGTTTTGTTAGCTTTTTGTTAGTAGGTTTTGATTATTTTTCTGCCCACAGTCCGTATAATTTGCCCAAATTCAATTGTTATACCATCATATGACAACTGAACTTTTTTTTTTTGGCTTTCATTTTAGGTCAAGTATATTTCTTTAAAGTCGTAGCTTATCATTTCTGCGCAGGTAACATCACCAAGCAAAAGTGCAACAACAATGACCGTTTCAAACCAAAGAGGTCTATAATATCTAGAGAAATTCAAAAATAGCTTTGTTTTTATGTTTTGTCCATGCAATGAAAGTCAAAGTCACTCTCCCTTTGTTTATAGTTGTCTCTGCATATTAAATTGATATATGCAAAAATGTTTTAACATCAAACCAATTATACACTTCACTTTTGAAGAGACACCAGGCCAAGACAGTGAACCTGTTGCTAGGAGCTGATGAGATTATTCTTTGCCTCCATAGATTATGCAACGTTACGTCTGCTTAACATCATATATATTAAAACCATCTCTCCACAGCCACTTTGAATAAATATAGACTCAGCATTAGCACCATCGAGCTCCAAACATTTGAACTGAGTCTGACAGTAATGCATGAGCCGTATTCAATACTGATTGTACCGTGCTTCATTTTCCTGCTATTATTTTACCATCGAGGTACATTTATTGTGGTGCTCACAAGCCTATAAAAGTTAAGAATTAGATGTAAGTCACATTCAATTAATGATAAAGGAATATCACATTGCCCCCTCATTGACATTAAAATCCCACTCATTAATGTCACCTCGCCCCTTGCTCTTGTAAATTTGGCGTATGTTCAGAGGATCTGCAAAAATCTGTAGTTTCTGGGAGGGGGAGGTTTGTTTGAACATCTCACTTGGTATCTCACACCTACAGAGGTGAACTGCAGAACGGGAGGGGAGGAATAATCCACAAAGCTTGAAATCATTCACGAAAGATCCCAAAGGTTACGCTGTTCAGAAAAACTGTGAGTAAAAATAACTTTACAAATTTTAGAATGCCTCCTCGTTTCTGAATCTCTAATGGAGGTCATGTGGCCCTAACCCTGGAACAAATTGAGATGAAGAGTGTGAGCTCTCCAGCTATTCTCTGTTGTTGATTTTTTTCCCTTCCTCTCTCTCACTCTCTCAATTGTGCTCCACCGATACATCCTAATGAGAGCTCTTCATGTTGTTTCATTAGGGTTGGAAAACTGTAGCTGTACCCGAGTTCTGTCACAACCCTCCATTATTAGATGGCTGGACCCATCTGTGACCCATTATGGAGATTGTGCAGTTTTTTCTATACATATTGTGCCATATGTCTCAATAGCATAATCTTCATCCAGTTCATTTGTGGATGTTTTGAAGCTCTATGAATTATTCTGCTGAGTGTCATGGATCAACAATAAGGATTTTTTTCTGCATGACTACTATATTCTAGATTTTTATTTAGCTTTTTTCCACAACATTTTCAATGCATATTATTATTATTGTTATTATTATTATTGTTATTATTATTTGAAAGGATGCATTACATTTACATTTACATTGTTACAATAAATAAATATTCTTTAGAATTTTCCATTCATCAAATTATGGTTTACAAAAAATACTATGTGCAGCTGTTTTCAACATTGATAATAATATACTATAAATACATTGATAAGAAATGTTTCTTAAGCACCGCATTAGGATATGAGAATGATTTCTGAAGGATCATGTCACACTGAAGTCTGGAGTAATGATGCTGAAAATGTAGTTTTGCTGCCACAAAAATAATTTATATTTTCAGATTAAAATAAAAAAAGTAATATTTCACAACTTTGCTGCTTTTATTGTATTTTTGATCAAATAAATGAAGCCTTCTTTTATAAACAAAATAAAAACCCTGAACTTCTGAATGGTGTGTAAACATCATTTCAGATTTCTTTGACAATTTACAACAAATCATATATTATCTTTTTAATTATGCAATATTAACTGACAGTTATGTAACTATAATGTACATGTAGACAGCTACACATTCATAAATGCATTGCTGGGAAATAGTGGCTTATAGTGATTTGTTCATTATTTTAGATCCATTCTCATAATTTTAGACTCAATTTCGACAAAACCTTGTTTAGTTTAGCCAGCTAAATAACTTTCCCTTGGTGTCATAATCGGCAGAATTTGTTACAGCAATATTTAATACATCACTAAAAACCAAATGTTCGCAAAGCATAAACATAATTAGAGAAAAGAGATGAAGAAAAATGAATGGAAAGCCAAGAGATGGGTGACATACTGAAAGGGAAGGGTTGTGTTCCCTCAGAGGGAAGTTTGATCATTTCATTTTCTTGGAAGGGTGCAAACTACGTTACATCATTGTTTCAATAAACCAAGATCAGCCTTGACAAAGATAAAAACCGTTCGAGATACACTGTGATTAATTTTTATGGCACGATGATGAAAACTGTCCATCAAAACCACATTCATTTTCTCCTATTTGAACAGTTTCCTTTGTTGCTGGAACAGCCAAACTCAGAGTAAGCAAGTGTGTGGGAGCGATGTCAGAAGCGGGGCCCAGCTGGTGTCATATCCTTCATGAACTATAAAAGGTAATTTGCACTGTCAGCCATCTCCAAGCTGCACATTTCCTCAACATTAACTGCGCGATTAAAAACCCATTCTCCCTCTATTTCTGCAGTTAAGCACCTTCTTTTGCTTTGTCTTTCCTTCCGCCTAAAAATCTACTAATCTGTCTGCTGATGTACATGTCCACTTTGGATAATTATTCTGACGGCTGCTTGGAATGTTTTAATTAAAGGAACGATTGCAGTGGGATACGGAATGCTGATTGGAATCATTTACAGTTTAGAAGAAGAAAGAATAAAGGTGCCATGCAGGATAATGCAGCTTTAGCCTATGTAAATTATCGCTTGTTAATTGTGTCAGCTAACTGATCAGTGCTGTTTCTGCATCACTGTTAATTGTGTTGGAACTTGCACATGCAAAGAAAAACATGCAGAAAAAACACTCATGATGTGTCATCAGCATCAGGACACCATAATGAGACTATTATTCCACAATATGTACTTTAAATTACAGTAACAGTTTTTACAGAATACATTTCCTTAAAATCTTTAAAACCTTTCCTTCACTCAGAAATTGGCATTGTAATTATTTACTGTTCCAAACTCACAGGCTTGCTTGCTTATTTAGTTGAATCCTTCAACAACAACAATTATTATTATTATTAAATAATTCAACAATTCCTTATGGAATACAATAACTGTCATGCAGCTCTTTCTATACAACAAAAGATCACAGTGATCATGTCTGTCAACATTACATTACAAAATTTAGGATTTGTTAACGTTAAAATTTTGGCAAAATCATTTTTTGTTGTTGTTGTTGTTGTTGTTGTGTTGTTATTGTATTCATGCTGCCTGAAAATATTGAGTTTAGTCACTTAGTACAACTTAACATTTCAAGGTGAGTAAACTTAAAATAAAATAAAAACGGGTGGAAACCAAGGCGGAGGCTCAGGAGGAGGATGAACACCCGGGAGGGGGCCGGCTGACAGAGACCAGGGAGGTGACGAAGGAGGGAGGAGCCAGGGAAGAGACAGGAGGGACCCGGAGCAGGAGGCGCACAGCTGGACCCAGGCCACAGCTATGATGATGGCCCACGGTGGAGCCGACGGAGGGAGGAGCCATGGAGGAGTAATGGCCGCCGATTCCAGGAGGCCGACCAACGGGCCACTGGGTCTACGGGCCGAGGCGGAGTCCGGGCCTCGGAGGCTGGAGGCGGAGGTGAGGGATACTCCAGCCCCAGCGACGCTGGAGGATGGCAGACCCACGGGGCTCGCACCGTACAGATGGGGGGCTGAGGGCGAGTGGGGGGGCTGCCAGACGACAGCGATGGAGGAGGCAGGAGCGGGCGGGAGAGCTGGCATTTCCGAGGAGCGGGCATTGGAGAATCTGAAGCCCCCTCAGGGCTGGACGGGACCAGCGGGGACGACGGAGAGAGGAGAGGGGGCATTTCGTATGCCAGCTCAGTCTCCCAGTCAATCAAATCCCCCTCCATGTCATGCAGTCCCAGATGTAGAATCAGCTCACCCTCAGCCACGGTGCAGGGGGCGGAGCTCCACTCCGCGCTCACACCGTCTACGGCTGGCTCCCTCGTGGTGGGCATTGTCGCCGGCTCTCGCACCTGATCTGACGTGTTGGGCTCAACTTCCGGGGCGATCCTCTGCTCAGTTGCTCGGCTTTGCGCTGGCTCGCGGATCGCGGCGGGAAATGGCTCTCAGTCATCGGTGGGCTCGGGCTGATGCTCCGTACCGCGGGGAGATGGTGGGCTGGGCTCTGGGTCAGGAGTGGATCTGGCGAGATCATCCACGGCGCAGATTGTGAGTGGCGATCCGTTACTCGCCAGAGTCCGCTCCACGAAGGCGGCGAAATCCTCTCGAGGACCATCTTCGGTCGTCAGTGCTCTGCTAGCGGTGTTCAGGCTCGCATCATAGAATGCGCAGAGCGTGTCGTCCGGGTAGCTGGTGGCGTTAGCTACACACAGGAACAGTCTAGTATGGTCCTCGAGAGATCTGTCCCCCTGCTCCAGCAGGAGGAGGAGGAATTCGGGCCGGACGAGGGGATCCATGGGGACACACAACAGAAACAAAAAACTGAGTAAAAACGATAAACAAAACGGAGGGAAGACGCAGAGGTAACTGTTGTCGGTTGGTCCTTCTGTCACGAATCACACGGGAAGCCAGGAACGAGGAGACGAGGAATTCACAAAAGAGTCTTTTAATGGCACTGGAGACATGGAACACACACAGGGAAGACATTCAAGGACCAACAAACACTAACTGAAAGGACTGGGGTTTTTAAACACAGGATAATAAGGGAACTAGGGAGACACACCTGGGAACAATTAACAATCAGACATGAGGGAGAAACTGGGTCACAGAACACATGTGGAGCAAAAACACAACAAAACAGTCCAGGGCCATGACACTAACACTTTTCCTTTCCGTTTTTTAAGTTTTGGGTACAGACAACAACATTGTCAAAAATATCCCTGTTCACACTGATCCATGAAAACGACTAAACACGCTGTATTACACATGCCAGGCCAGTTGGCGATGTCATTTTGTAAAGACACATTACGCCTTCTTATAGTCTGAACATTTAATGCACATATGCATGACATCACAGTTTTCACAATTTCGTGTTTTCTTTTACACAGCGACAATAACAGAATTCCTTCTACAACCCCAAATCAGAAAAAGTTGGGACAGTATGGAAAACGCAAATAAAAAATAAAGTAGTGATTTCTAAATTTACTTTGACTTGTCTTTCATTGCAGACAATATGAACACAAAATATTTCATGTTTTGTCTGGTCAACTTCATGTCATTTGTAAATATACATCCTTTCCTGTCATTCAGACCTGCAACACATTCCAAAAAAAGTTGGGACAGTAAAGCATTTACCACTTTGTAATGTTGCCATTCCTTTTCACAACACTTAAAAGATGTTTAGGGACTGAAGACACCAAGTGATGAAGTGTTTCAGGTGTAATTTTGTCCCATTCTTCCTGCAAACAAGTCTTAAGGTGGGCAACAGTACGGGGTCTTCGTTGTCGCATTTTGCACTTCAAAATGCGCCACACATTCTCTATTGGAGACAGGTCGGGACTGCAGGCAGGCGAGTCAAGTACCCGTACCCTCTTCCTCCGCAGCCAGGACTTTGTAATGTGTGCAGAATGTGGTTTTGCATTGTCTTGTTGAAATATGCATGGACGTCCCTGGAAAAGATGTCTTCTTGAAGGCAGCATATTGTGCTCCAAAATCTCTATGTACTTTTCAGAATTAATGGTGACATCACAGAAGTGCAAGTTACCTTTGCCAAGGGCACTGACACAACCCCATACCATGACAGACCCTGGCTTTTGGACTTGTTGCTGGTAACAGTCTGGATGATCCTTTTCTTCTTTGGTCCGGAGCACACGGCGTCCATTCCTCCCCAAAAATACCTGAAATACTGATTCATCTGACCACAGTACACGTTTCCACTGTGTGATGGTCCAACCCAGATGCCCCCGAGCCCAGAGAAGTCGACGGCGCTTCTGGACACTGTTAACATAGGGCTTCCTTTTGGCACAGTACAGTTTAACTGGCATTTGTGGATGTAACTACGTATTGTGGTACTTGACAAAGGTTTGCCAAAGTAGTCCTGAGCCCATGTGGCTTGCGCCCTTGTCCTTTACGCACTGAAATTCCTCCAGATTCCTTGAATCTTTTAATTATGTTATACACTGTTGAAGGTGAAATATCCAAATCTCTTCCTATCTTTCTTTGAGGAACAATGTTTTTAAACATTTCAATAATTTTCTCACGTATTTGTTGGCAAACTGGCGATCCTCGGCCCATCTTTGCTCCTAAAGGACTAGATCTTTCTTGGATGCTGCTTTTGTACCAAATCATAATTACAATCGCCTGTTGACATCACCTGTTTCAAATCACATCATTATTTAACCAATTTACCTCATTACTAGCCCTAAATTGCTCCTGTCCCAACTTTTTTTGGAACGTGTTGCAGGTCTGAATGACAGGAAAGGATGTATATTTACAAATTACATGAAGTTGACCAGACAAAACATGAAATATTTTGTGTTCATATTGTCTGCAATGAAATACAAGTCAAAGTAAATTTAGAAATCACTACTTTCTTTTTTTATTTGCGTTTTCCATACTGTCCTAACTTTTTCTGATTTGGGGTTGTAAAAACTCTGAAATATGTTTTTAAAGGTTTGCGTTTTCAAGCCCAAAAACGCCATTGTCGTGTAAATGAACTCCCAAAATGCATAAAAAGTTTTCGATTTTTAGTTGAGAACAGTGTGGTGTAAACACCCCCTGTCTGTCAATTTCCAAAAAGGATAAAAAGCACTATAAAAGTAGTTCATATGATTTTTGTATTATATTCGAAGCATGAGGAAAGTTGGTATTCACTGAAAATCTTCCCCGCTGTCAAAACTGGCAAATTAAATATAGAGTAGCAGGTTTGTTATTGCAACGCAAATGTTTTTTGCTAGTTTCAGTCTGACGCAGCAAATGCACTTGCACCCATCTGTTCGCCCATGGTCTGAAAACTGGTCTGAAAACAAGGTGTGTTCAGGCGCATTGTTGGCACGTTGCAATTTTGAGGCAACTGAAAACGATTGCGCCATTGACCAACTAAAACCTGGTCTAAAGTTAATGCGCAGCATTTTATTTATTTATTTAAAGGGCGCATTAATAATATGCGCCTATAGGCGGGTGCACAGCGCGCATACACTCTGCTTATTACTATAACAGGGATGCACAGCAGCACTTAAACATGCCAAATATTAAAAATGAAAGGATTACAATGTAAAAGATTACTATTGTGTACAAAAAGATAAAAATGCCTACATGTCATGGACAGTCATTAACCTTGCGCACGAGCAGATCCGTTTCCCCTCTGGAGAAGCATTCAGTCTTTGCTCTTGCTAATTCCGCCGTGCAAATAGCGAATCCACCATGGTGCAATCGCAACTGGCTTTTAAAGGGAATGGGAGATGAGACTCTGATAGGTTTATTGCATGTTTATTCTAAAACTGTTGTATAGATAACTTACAGGTGCTTGATTAGGATGCCTTTTCTGTGTATCTGTGTTATTTACAGTATATACATATATTTTAGCAGTTTTTTATTTTATTTATTATGCTTTTATATCAGCTATTTTTTACTCGTTTTATACTAAGTAATGATTGTCTTGGAGTATGTGTATGTTTGACACATTTCAGGGTTTTGTGATGCAATATCTTGTCTTGTCAAACTTTAAATAAAACTAAATTAAACTAAACTAAACTGTTACACCCAAAACACACCCATGACTCATTAAGAGAATAGGTGCAACCCTTTTGGACCATTGTCCCGTGCGAATGCGCCACGTGAAATTCAGATGTGGGGGTGCAATTTCTAAATCACACGCAGAGCCAATCCTCCCTGTACGCAGAATACGCAAGCTGCTTCGGGCCCCCGAAACACCAGGGGGCCCCCTTGCTCTCAAAGATGTTTTAATTTTTGTTTTGTTTTTGAATTTAGCCAGCGGTTATGAAAACATGAATAATCATTTATTTTAATGCGGTGCGCTGTCACCCTCTCTATGTAAAAATCAGTCAAATCATGTAACGTGAATGTTGTACAGTCTCTTGCTCGAGACTAAAAAAACGAGTTGAAAGTGTACAGAGCCGCGGAAAAGATACTGTTTCTCAAGCGGTTTCTGTGAGCGTGAATCGAGACGGACTGAAACACAGACAAATGCGTTTCATCCATTCTTTCTTCTGGCCCCCAGAAGTCTAGGATCGGCACTGATCACACAAGGTCCCCAGATAATCCCATGCAAATAAGGCAATATTATACAAGGCGATAAGGAAATAAAATTAATTTTAATAAGGTTCAAATTTTTGAACAATTGGAAACAAGCTGTGTGACAGATGCCTCCTTTTGTGTGCGATGGAGAAAAATAACCGCACGCAGGTTTGGAATGACATGAGGCTGAGTAAATAATGACCAAATTTTCATTTTTGGCTGAACTATCTCTTTAATCTACATCAAGCGGAGAGATAAGAGAGCAGTCCTGCACTTTAATTGCCTGATGTCTGAGTCAGTCTGGGTATGAGGAGTCAAATTCCCTTCCTTTTGGGGAAAGAGCTGTTTGCGTTACGGACAGTCATTAAGGACCTGACGGGAGAATTAAATATTCATGGAAATTGCTCTGCACCCTTATGCGCTTCCCTCTAGAAGACATTTCCAGAAACAAGCTAGCACCCCGTTTAACAGAGCTGTTTTATAATGCATGTGTTTGGTGCAGTTGTAAAGAACAAGGTGAACGGCACGAGCGAAATTTTTACTTTGCCAGAAAGAGACATATGAGCTCCTCGCCAATGAAGGCAAAGCTGGCCGGCAATCACTTGTTGCTGCAAGGTCTTGTGAAGATCAACATATCATGTCCTGACTTCTCTTGCGTCTGATGTATTGTTTATGATGAGCCTGACAAGATGCTCTGTGTTTTTTCTCTCGCACTCCCTCATTCATTTATGATGCCGGAGCTGGACTAGGTGAAGGGTTTGATATCATCAAAGGGTCTCATGACCATGACGGTGACCTTGAGTACGGTCTATATCGTATTTCTTTCCTCTCCCTCTACGATTCTCTTTCAAGCTTTTCCTCGTTCTCATTCACCCCTTTCTCTCTTTTTCATTTATTTATATAACGCTACACAAAACAACAGTGGGGAAAGGCAGAAAAGAGAGCACGCGAAATGTTTTTCTCTTGACAAAAGCTCCTGAAGTACATCTGGATCAAACTGTTCAGGAGTTACGCTGTGAACTGAACATCACCTCTTCATTCTTTTAATATCCAGATGGTTTAATGTGTACTGTGTAGTAGAGATTTGAAGCGGTATTGATCCTGTGCCGACTCTAGAGCTGCTATCTTGGCCAGACTCTGGTCTTTTCGACAGGAACGAATCATGGTGGTTATTTGGAAATGGCCGCTGTAAGTGTTGTCTGGTGTTGGGGGTGGGGTTGTGCTGGGCAATCGCCTCAGGACCTAGCGGTTATCAGGTAAAAGCAACATGGTGACAAGCAGGCTGATGGTTTGCCCCTGAGAATGAAAAAGTGATAACAGTAAGTGGTTGAGTTAAATATTAGACTGTACTAGGTGAAATGGAGGGCATGAGGGTAGATGGGCACATGGGAATGCAATTATGATAAAAAAAAGGTTTATTTTTAGGTGCTTTTTATAGTCAAATTACTTTTTATTCCTTCATGCTTTTTTTCTTAAAAAACAAAAACAAAAAAACATGTTGTCATTAATCTTTGAGAAATAATTTGAGAAAAAGAAGCTACATTTGTGAGAATTTTTGTCAGGTTTTATTGCTGTTTTGGAATATACAAAGGGGGGGAAAAATGGTGGTGAATCAATTTTCACTCAGAAATTACTAGTAAATTTGCCAAACTTGCCAAATAAATGGCAAGTAAGAGTAAATTAAACTGAAACGTAATCGTAAAATTAAAATTTCAGGATTTCAAGGACTGAGTCTGACCACAAAAGTGATGGGGATATATTCCTGAGACAATATGCTATTGATGTGAACGTAAACATTTTGAGAACATTTATTTTGACAATTTTAGGCCTCTCTTCAACACTTTGCTCTTTATTTCTCCTTTTCTGTGCTCTACTAATACATATTTTGCTCATATTATCACAGGCAGCTAATACATAAATTCAGTGGGCAAGCAAGTCTATTCATGAAAGAATCCTGAAAAGAAGTATCATGATAACATTGTGTACACAAACATCTAAACGATCATGTGACGTTGAAGACTGGAATAATGGCTGCTGAAAATTTAGCTTTGCCATCACTTGAATAAATTACATTTAAAAAATATATTAAAATAGAGAAAACATTATTTTAAATTATAACAATATTTTACAATATTACTATTTTTACTGTATTTCTGTAAAAAAAAAAACGCCACATGAACCACAGCAGATGGTGTATTCTATAAGTGACAGGTGCATTTTCCTTCATACATTATATCAAGGATTGAGCAACATAATCAAGCTACATAATTAGCTTCTTAATTAAAGAGAATTACCTACATATAATCAAAGTAAGAAATGATTATGGGGATTAAATCACTCCACCTACAGTAAATAATAACTAGCTTACTGTATTGAAGACTATTAAGATAAAAGAATATAAAAACATTTAATTAAAAATCTTGATTCTGTGAGGTCTGCGACTTTTCCGAGACGCAACTGTAAAGCGCACTTGGATGTAGGCGTTGAGAATTTAAGAGATAAAAAGTGAGAAGAATATAGATAAAACTAATCAGAAATGGAGAGATTCTGACTTTTCTGGCCCTGCCATCTCCTTTTCTCTTGCTCTCACTCTTTCTTCCCTACCACCAACAATTTTCAAACACCCCTCTATATCTCCTCTGACTTGAGCTACAAACATGCCACTGAAGGTCCCTCTGATGTGCAAAACATTTTATTTCTCTTTCAAACCAGAAGTTGTGTGAAGCCGAACAGATCAAATACATACAACAGGATGTTGGAGATATCAAGTGATTTTAAAACTACTTCATTACTGCTTTATTGGGGATGCAGCCTTTGAGATGTGCAACTTTAAAATACTCTGGCTGGAGTAAGAGAGGCGGAGTGGAACAGAACCATGCTGGTAATCACTTTTTTTTTTTCCAGCGTTAAATCTAGAGCAATTCTTAATTGCAATGTCTGATTACTTACATTCAACTTGTCTCCAATGTCCCCTACCGATCTGGGCCCGTATTCACAAAGATTCTAAGAATCCTCTCAGAGAGCTCCTAATTTAGCTTAAAAATTTCTAGCTAGGAGTCTTAATTTCAAAGTGATTCAGGGCCAATCTGAGAGCAGCTCTGAGCGAGGAAAAGACAGAAACTTTTATCTTAGTGAGGAGGCGGGGCTGACCCCGTTGCTAGCTATGACACAGTCTTTTGAAGACTGTGATTGGTTGGTTGTCCAAGAAGGAAATAAAAGAGCGCTTTTAAGAGTAGGGTTTATTATACCTTCACTTTGAAATTACAGGCGTACTTTTTCCTGTTTTACCGTACTCTCTCTCTCTCTCGCGCGCGCGCACGCGCATACACGCATTATATTCTTTATTTTTTATTTACCATGCTGTCATACTTAACATATTTTATAGGAAATGAACAGCGACACAATAAGGTTTTGAAAGTGCTGTAACAGACCGAAATCATCGCTGCTGCATAGCTGCATTTTTCCAGTTGCCAAATATGTTAATGTAGTGATTACGTCCATTTCTGGTGCTATGGCATTTCTGCGCAGTGTCAGGGATGTTAACATGTCTTTAATAATATCGGTCACAAACATGATCCCTGCACAATCTAATGTGTAGCTTCTTATTAACTCACTGCATTGTGTGCAACACATTTCTTCTCCCTCTTCATGTTTCATCCATTTTCTCCACTGCTAAAGAAACTCTTAAGCCTCTTAAAAGTCCTTGTCCGTACTCCTAACGATTTCGGACCTTAATACCTCTTTTAAGGGTTAAGATGCTTTCTGAATTTCTTTTTTCTTTACTAGGATCTTTTCTTTAAATTTAAGAGGAAACACCCACATTTCTAAGAATTTTCTTAGAATTTTGTTACTAGGAGCAACTCTTAGCACTAAGATTTTTCATGAATACGGGCCCTGATCTTTTAATCTGCAAACCTTTTGGTTATTATTTCAGGGCATTAATTTAGGTAAAGTCATCATGTTTTGTTTTGACAGGATCAAAGATCTTTTTGGATATTTATTCAAATCATTGAGTCTTTGTACCATGCAGTGTCTTTTGTACAGTCTAGCTGGAATACCTTCAGACTCACTAAGATTATATATAAAGCAATGTTGCTAGTCAATTTCATGCACACTCTTCTGTACATTTATTCACCCACATGCTGTTCCAAATATGCATGACGTTCTTCTGTACAACACAGACGCATGCATAGACGTTTCATTTTTTTCTTTTTCTTTCTTTCTTTTATTTCATGCAATGAAAGTCAATGGTGTCCAATATTTCCAATGAGGACCCCCTTTGACTTTTATTATACGGAACCGTTCTTTCTTTCTTTCTTTCTTTCTTTTTTCTGTACATGCGATTGCAATGAAAGGCAGTAGGCTATTTTGGACAAGTACAAATAAAGAAAAGGAAAATGCCTCTGCGTTATTTTCATGGTTTTGGACCCATTGACTTTAACTGCATGTACAACAACAGCAACCAAAAAGAAAAAAGGGAAGCAATATGTGCTGTATAGATGTTAACACAGGTTGCTGTAACATGCCACAGTCCATTATGAAGTTTGTTAAATTCAATAAACAAAGCAAAATCTTAAACTGACATTTTACTGGCGGATTTCTCTAAATTGAAGTCGTTAAAACAAGCTGTGACTAAAAGTGCAAAGAATGAGCTCTTATAAAGCTGCTAATTGTTGCATCCCTTTGATGATATAGGCGTTTGTGAAATTAAGGCTTTTTAGGGTACTGCAGTGATCAAAGACTATCCCCAGGATAGATGCTGGTACGACACACAGTGTTTGAAGTGTTCTTACACGTTCTGCTATTAGGCACTGTTTAGGAGCGAACTCTAAATTCTATCTGATGGGGATTTCATTTGGATTCAGGCCTAATATAAAATGTACCGTCTTGCAGTCAACTTGCATTGTGAGGTCACGAAATTGAAAATGTGTGTGCGCCTTGTCTGTTTGTGTGCAAGGCCGAGTTCTATATGTCCTGCTTTTTTATCTCTTTTCCTGGAGTTTGTGTTTCAATGAAATGGAGGCTAAGTTGTGAGGATGTACACGCCGCGAGGAAGAGCTGCAGGGTGGAAAGGAAATTATTACCCACTTTCCTGTTCCATCAACATTAGCTACACACTCCGGCATCAGAGAAGCACTACATCTCAGCCCTTCCTTGGTGGGGCACATTTGCACTGTACTTAGAGTCTGATGTCATTATAAAATCTGAGTGATTTTAAGTAGGAAATTGCTCACTAAGCCCTGTGCTCTTAAATGACATATAATGGCAAATTATCAGTTTACACGTGTCACTGAGACGTGGAAAGACCTCCAGTTTGGTGGATGGCTTGACTCCAGCAGCTGAGCAGGTGATAGCTCTCTGCACTCTTGCCTGATAATGTTTTACATTTGTTTAGATTGAGGGATAAAGCTTTTCTAAGGGTTCATTTATTCTCCTGTGTACAGAAAAGTGACGCACTCCTGTTCCCATGGAATTTAAATCACCAATGCATTTGGCACATAAAAGGCGTTCGTGAAAAGGCATTCGTGAAAAGGCATTATGATGCTTGCAAAGTTTCTGAAGTGTTTTGTTCATCTTGCCAAGCAAACACTTTTGCAGATGTGAGAGACATGTTCTTTTTCTAAATGTATGTATGAGAGTGTATATGAACGTTAATTGTTTCTTTAACCCTCACATTTAAAGAGCATTTGAAAAGAGTTAACAACACAGATGCCAATTTATAGACAGATGTAATGTTTACAAGTAAATTTTTATTATTTTAATGTATTTTAATATTGTTTACATCATTTTTCTAGGGTTTTTTATTTCCAACCCATTTTTCTTAATATGAGTTGAAACATGCTAAATACAAGGAAGTCCTTATAAAGCTGTTAATTGCAGCACAGATAGATAGATAGATAGATAGATAGATAGATAGATAGATAGATAGATAGAAACAGAAACCAGACAGAACAACATTTCACAAGTTCACACTTACATATAAAAAAATAGAATAAAGTTTATGCGTATTTGGCGTGCTGTCCGAGGGGAGGGCTCCGAGTTTGGAATTTTGGCCCGAACCCAGAGTACCCCCCCTACAGATTAGGACAGGAATAGTAGTAAGTGTGGAGAAGGGGTGGCGGAGGGATGCTGGAAAACTGCCACTGAACAGAGGTAAGTTTGCTGTGTATATATACACACCTTTTATCTTGTTAACTGGGTTGATTACTGATTGTTCTCCTCTCGTGTTAATTAGGTTAATTATCTGAACGTGCTCCTCCCGAACTTTGTTAAAAAAATATCATTAAATATCATAATCACTATAATGGTAAATGTGTTAAATACATGAGCTTTAATACATATAATTAATCACACTGATTTAACATTAATTCCATTAACTCAATATTCTATGAACCTATAAGGACTTATAAAACTTGTACTAGAAGCTAGAAAAAAATGTGTTCTAAAAATGTTCATATAAAAAATGCTTATGTTTTAGATTGTTGTCATTGAATTAATAACACATTTCATAGATAGATAGATAGATAGATAGATAGATAGTGTCTACATGCTCTATTGGTGTCAGAGGACAAATGCCATTTGTAAGCAGGAACATGGGGTGAGTCATTTGATGCTATTTTTAATTCTTAAGATTAAGCAGAATCTTAAAGTCATTCTACATTCACACTGCTTGCTGCGAATCTAAAATGTAATGGTCGGCACAAACTAAAGTGACAAAATGTCCAATTGCACTTCAAAGGCAGCAGTGATGAGGAAAGTAATTTGACCACAGCATGTTGTCCCTCTTTTTATATCTTACAATAGGGAAAAGCTGTCACCAGGAGGGCTGGAAACACACTAGGCAGAGCTGACTACATTATATTGAAATGCTAAGTACTATAAATCACACATATGCCATTTGAACAGGAGTGTGGGAGTGTTAATGTGTAAGATGGGCATGCATGTTCAAACACACACACACACACACACTGTCTATTTTTCATTTAGCATTTTACCTCTGTCCTACACAAGGGCAAGCTAACAGCACTAGCGCCAAGATAAATGCACTTAAAATTAACCTCCGATTTTTGTGTAACCTTACCGTATAAGGGAAAAAATGGACAAGACTCGACCTGATAATAATAGCTGGAGTTGTAATTACTCTAGTTCAATTTGAATAATGGTGCTGCCTAATCTGGTGAAAATTTTAACACATCCACTGCGGAAAAACTGCTTATGTTCCTTTTTTTCTACCTTGGCACATGTTACGTTATCATTCTCAGTATCTCTATAAACACTTTACTACAGTTAAACAATGTGTTAAAATTAATAGAAGGTTCCAGGATCAAAGCTAAATATTTAGTTTTAAAAAAGTGTCATTATTTGCCTATTTGTTCTTTCTTACTTTTTGTATTCTAGCAGTGACTGAGTCATGAATGAATCATTCTTTTGAGTTAAAACTTTTCAATGAATGATTTGTTCATAAACTGGACTGATTCTGTTCTGGAGTTCACACTGATGGCACCCATGAAGATTAGTAGTAAATAACCACTTAAATTGTCACAGAAATCCATTGTTCCCTTTCGAGGGAACTTTGAACTGCGTCCTCTAGGGGTCGCTATGGGGAACGCCGTCAGCGTGACCCGTGTCTGAAGCATACATACAAAAACACCACCTGTTGGCCGGCGACAGCCTATGACGTCATTACCGGTGCGACCACAGTATAAAGGGGCGCCGGGAAAATACGTCATCCTCTTCTTCGTCTTCAATGACAGTTTTGTTTGAAGCGTGCATTCTACTGGTAAGAACGATTTTCTACTCTTACTATGGCGAGCACTAGCAAAGCGTTTAAGAGATGTGTGCATTCGTGTCCTCGTTATTTGACACCTGATGACACACACGATCTTTGCGTCTTTTGTTTGGGCGAGGAGCACGCACGCGATGTTCTCGAGGGAGCAATCTGCATGCACTGTGAGTTTTTCTCTATGAGAAAGCTCTGCTCTCGTCTGGCTCTCTTTTCGAGGAAGGAGGGGCAGCCGTCTGCTTCCCGCGGTTCAAGACCCACTGTTGCCGAGGCACGGAGGGGAATGAGCTCGTGGGGCTCGCAGGCGGATCTGGCTGATGAGTTAGAGAGGGGGCTTTCCTTCTCGTGCTCGTCGGCCGCGAACGAGGGTGAGCTGCTGGATGATGATGATGCGATCTCGCTTACATCATCTGATCCAGCGGCTGGTGCTCTGCTGGGTTATGCCCAGGAAGAGCAGGAGATGTCTGAGGGCGAAGAAGCTGAGCCTGCTCAATCCTCCTGCCCTGCGTATGACGAGTTGTTGGAGGTTATGGAACGAGCCACGGTGAGGCTTGACTTGCCGTGGAAGCGGGCCAAGATGGCGACGCTGCAGGGTAAAAAAAACAACAACAAAAAAACATGTTTTCCTCTCGCATCCATAGGTTTCAGCATACCAGTTATGCTGACATTAAGGGGATGCATGGAAACGGCTATGAGGGATGCCCCCTGTGGAAGAGACGCTAGCCAGCTATCTCTCTGTGGGCGAGACATCCTCTCTCAAGGCTCCCTCCTTGCCATCTAAGCCCCTTCAAAAGTACGCAGCAGCAGGTCAGGCTGTCGCTTCGTTGCACGCGATGGCGGGGCTTCAGGCTGATCTGCTGAAAGACCTGGATAAGGGTCAGGGCTTGTCACCTCATGAAGTAGCTGAGCAGGCGCCGCACCGTGGATTTGGCTCTCCGTGCCATTAAACAGGCCGCCACTGCTATGGGCAGGTGTGCCATGGTGATAACGGAGAGACATCTTCGAGTGAATCTGGCAGATATTGGGAAGAAAGAAGGACTTTTTTCTCGATGCTCCAGTTTCCCCTTCCGAGCTTTCGGTACCTCCGTCAAGATGGTGGTCGAGAACTTTAGGGAGGCGAAGGCGCGCTCATCGGCCTTTAAAAACCTTCATTCCAAGAAGGTCCAGGTCTGAGCCCAAACAATGCAGGGGTCCTGGCCCATCTCCGTCTGGGGATCAGAGATGGGCACAGAAGGCTAGTGTTGTGGCTCGTGCCCCTCCCCCGCCTGCGGGTAGGGCTAGAGGAAGGCACGGGTCAAAGAGAGGTAGGCAAGACCTGAGGGAGGTGATCCAGACGAGGCGTTCTCAACGCTCCCTTCCCTCGGGGGGCTTGTCATCTGCCCTCATCTTCCCCTCTCTAATTCCCCTGCAGCCAACGTTAACTCCACCTGACCGAGGTTAGGTGGGAACCTAGAAACCTGCGTTTTAAAATCATTGCAGTCTATATGCTGGACTAATGATGTTTTGGTTAAGTTCTATGTTTCATAGAAACTACCTTACTGATGTTCCGGACCTGACTCTTTGGACTTCGCCTCCGGGACTGATCTCATGCACAGGAACCATGGATGGGTGAGTACGATCCAGTTCTACGGTTCACTGGTATTGTGTAGCCATCCTTTGCAGTATTTCTGGGACCTGTCATTTGGTGTGTTTCACCTCTTGCTTTCGACGCAGTGCAGTGATGACCTCACTCGTTGATACTAGATCCAGGCTAGGATGAGAGCCCTGTTCCCAGGACGCATACCCCTGGATCGTGTGGCCCAGTCGTAGGTTTCTGTGGGAGCCTCCTGGGTCATCAGGTCTCCAGCACTGCAATTACAGGACCTGCGGGTCTTTTTACTATCAGTTTCTTGGCAGGGGACGCCTCTTATTGAGGAAGGTGCATGGCTATCTGAGGATATCTATGTGCTATCTCAGATATCTGAGGAACTCTCTGCTCGTCCCTGTTCAGGTGCCACGGAACATGCGCTATTTTACGGATTAAAAATAAGAGTAATAAAATATAAGGTAAGATAGTAAATAAGTGCAGAATAGCACTGTCTGTTTGCTTATGTGCATCAATCCGAGTGTAAACAGTGAGAGATGTTCAGGCAGGTGAAAAGCGTTTGGTTAACGGTGAATATTGACCTATTGTGTGTCCTGTTGCCGAGCCCCGCCTTGATGTAATGATTGACAGCTAGGGGACGTGCTTGGCTCGGAATGCATTTTCAAATCCACAATGACTTAAACTATATTCATCGCGGGGTATTTAATGAAAATGCAATTGAAACATCATATATGTAAGTGTCAATGCATTTAATTTTGCTACAGTTTTTGCTTGGACATGTTAAACATATCTAATCAATTTGGGTTAAACATTTTCATTTTGCAACTTATAAAGCTTTAAAATATGTTTTTAATTTGCATATTAAAACTAGTGTAGAAAATGGCAATTTAAATTATATAATTGAATTTTCATTTTCATTTTGCACTAAATGTTGCACATATGAATGGGAAAATGTAAATTTAAATACAGAAATACATTGCCATTTTGAATATTATATTTCAAATTGAATTTCGCTACACATATGCTTCCATACTAAAATGGTGTCCCCTTCCAAAGGTGCCTTAAAGGGCGCAAAAACTGCCCTTAAAGATTTACATCAAAAGAAGTTGTGACATTCTGTCAATTACAACAGAAAATATTTTAGACTTGGCATTAAATCTTTATGCTTTGTATTGCTCCATGTAAACAGTACTTATCATGCTGTAAATGCATTTAGTGTAAACGTGATTTTTGTTTGTACAAGTTGAGTGATGATTATTTTCAGTGGAAAGCATCAGCATTTTTGGCATGAAGCTTAAGTTGTATTGAACGTGGAATATTGTTTTAATGTCATGCTTCAACAGAGCTGCATAGAAGGCTTTACCTGCCCAATTGTCCAGAGACATGCCTGAGACAAAAAAAAGAGAAAAGTTTTCCTAAATTTCCCTCTGTCATTAAAAAACATATAAAATATTTTAGTAAGTTAAGATGAAGTCTTCAGTTCCAGTTACAAATTAGTCCCCCCCCAAAAAAATAAAAAATAAAAAAGCAGCCTACGCCTACCGGGATGAATAATATCTATCCAAAAAAGCAAGTAGAATGAAAAACTGGGATTTTTAAACCACTGCCAGTAGTTATACATATTCCACTGGGTCTCAAACTGTGCAATTAATATTTAGTTGATTAGTTCAAGAAAAATAATAATCTGTGATCCATCGGCCCTGTTAGACCCTGGCCACAAAGCTTGTATTCTTAAAGAATATTAATTAAGTAGACAATAAACCAAAAAGCTATTACTTTTCTCCACAGAACATGTGTAGCCTTGTGCCATCAGAGAGCCCTTCAGAGTTAAAATAATTGGAGGAATTTACTATCATATTTTTTTCAGTAATGCTCTACAGTTGGAAAGTTTCTAAACGCATCTTAGATTGAACCAAATTCTGTTCTAACAAACAAAAATATCATTACCGGCCAGTGTTCTCATGTCAAATAATTAGTTTGTCCAAATATTTATGAAAATGATGGATGTAATTGGAAAAGTTTGTGATGTGACATTGTGGCCAGATTTTAGATGGACGAAGCCGCTGTTCTGATACACTTTAATTGTATAAAGTGGAGCCGTGTATTTTAGAGTCTATTCTGTTGGGATTACCTCGACACTGAGACACTGGCCTCCCGAATGACCTCTCTGCTAACAATCTCCTCTCACTGCTTTCTGCCATCAGAAGAAGGTGTGTGCGTCTGTGCGTGTGAGAGAGATGGAGTGTGCGTGAATGTGTATTGCGGGCGCTGTTGGAAGGGCCAGCAGTCTCTCTTCTATAATGAAGGGTGTGTGTGTGTGTGTGTGTGTGTGTGCAATGTTGCAGCATCTGTCATATTGTTGGGTGTAATTGGGACCCATTGCACCATTAAGAGGGTTATGATCATTTGTGATGGTATGTAGCAACTGTCTACTTTTGACCTAGCAGACCTTTACAGATGTAGAGTGGAACAGAGGGTTAATGACATTACACACACACACATTACATTTCGGTTCTCCTTTCCCGCATCTGTACAGGAATGATGCAGTATTCATGACACCAGCTTTTCTCTCTGAGCTGGGGATTACATTGTGCTGTAGCTTTATTAAAAAATAACTAGTTACATATCTAGTTATATTTGTACTTTTGTACTATCTACATGAAATAGCAACGTCAATGCAATCTAAAACCAAAACAAATATCTGTGGCATCATCTCATGGAATAACACTTAGAATATATTAGTCCTCCCAGGTTAATGTTTTTTGCTGAGCCTTGTCCATCCACCCTTTACACTGGAAAGCAGTAATTTGAACAACATTTCACAGTGTATTTCTAAAAATGGCAAGACAACTTGAACTTAAAATGTAATGCTGCCACTACTGAAAAAACTGTCATTAGTGTAGTAATTTAATTATTGTGAGACTTCATGTCAAGTATATATAAGGATGCATGTCAAAGAGAGAGAAGTACCTGTGGCACATCACCATAATTAATAATTAACATTTAAAATTAATATTGTCTTTATACATTCTGATCTTTCCTTGTCTTTTACATCCACCCTTTACTTCACATTTAAATAAATGTCTTGAGTGAATTTTAAATGTCAGTTGTCATTACTTAAAAGCTGCCATTAATGTAACAATTACTTATTTAGATAAAGTATCTCTAAGATTTCTTTTTTTGTGTAAAAAGAAAAAGACATTAAAACCAATAATGGGTGTTAATGTTTTTAAAAGTGATAGATATTAATTTTAATGGATAATATTCATCTTGTGTTTATGTTAGAAATATTCATGTTATTGAGAGCAAAGTGCTTGTTTTAAACGTAGAATATCCAGAGATGTCAGATACAGACCTCAAGACTTGGTACATGAAACACATTATGAAAAGGTAACAATCAAATGTTCATTTTATATAAATGAGCAAACTCCTCTCCAGACAAGACAACATGCTACTTCTCAATGTGACTACAAAATCAACAGCAACAATGTAAATAAAGCCAGTAAATGGACAAACAATTTATCCGTATTAATTATTCATGCTCCAGAGCATGCTGGAGTCACATTGAGTGGGAAGTCGTGGCCTAATGGTTAGAGAGTCGGACTCGTAACCTAAAGGTTACGAGTTCGAGTCTCAGGTCTGGCAGGAATTGTAGGTGGGGGGAGTGAATGTACAGCGCTCTCTCCACCTCAATACCACGACTGAGGTGCCCTTGAGCAAGGCACCGAACCCCCAACTGCTCCCGGGCGCCGCAGCATAAATGGCTGCCCACTGCTCCAGGTGTGTGCACAAATTCTGAGTATGGGTAACCATACTTGGCCACGTCACATTACTTTCACTTTCATGCTGGGAAGAAGTGAATGTGACTAAACCAAGGTCAAATGAAATTTCTTGCAATCAAAAGCATATAATCACAATATTGCTTGATATTATAGATGTTTTTTTCTGATGTGGGAGCAATTTTTTTTTTCCTTGTCTGCTCAGGATTGTGTCTAGTAATGAGGTTGGGACTAATGGCACCTAAAAAACGCAGTGTTGACATGATGTCTTTTATAATGCCAATGCTAATGGATAACTCCCTCCAGGTAGGCTATAATACTAGATGTCTTTGGACTGACCCAGAAAACCTGTTTTCTTTTCTTTTCAGTCTAAGCCTACAGTATGTGATCTCAAAAACATCCATTAAACTGACTCACCTTCTGTGCTTGTTGGTTCAGATCTGAGTATGTCACAGCAGAAAAGCTGCATTGAGATGCCTTACTTCCATTCTTGAAAGTTCAGAATGGTATGTACGCACAAGTCAATTGTTGGTTGTTTTTCATCATTTACTTCATCCAAGACATTTCCTACAGTGTGCCGGGTAACTCCACCACACACTGTGTCCAAAAATGTACTTCTCCTCTATTTATCTCCTTATTAATCATTCCTCTTTATTCAATTGTCTCTCATCTGCTCTCTCTTTAAACTAAATAATCCCAACCACACAAATCACACAACAATTTAATCTGCGGCTGGGTGAGAATCCTGTATGCCATGCCAAAGGTGCAGTCATCCTTCATTTTCCAATTGGTTGTGGTGTTCGTAATGAATGTTCTTGAGCTGGACCAACAGCTTGTAAATTAACACACGGTGCTCTGTTGCTCGGAGCATTACCGCAATACTTTTGGTAGAATGGTGTCAGAAGTCACTGTGGAAACAGCAAACGGCACATGAAGCATTAGGAGGGCTGCGGTGAGGTATGAGAGAATCTAAGTGCTATAAGCTAAGAAGCCACTGCGCTGGAAAATAGCTGCAAAACAACAACCAGAAATGGCTAAGAGCTTCTGAGGGAAAAGGCTGGTCTTAGGAGACTTGTCTTGAGGATTTAGGACCTGCGAGGTGAGGTTGGCCTGGCACTGAACTCAGTGTAACCTGTTTTTTTTACCTCAGAGGTGTCACCCGGATGAGATTAGAGAGCTGGAATTTGTAAATGGCATTATGTTCGGCACACAGCTGCCTTCCCTGGGAGAGATCATTTAAAAGGCAATGGCTTGTCTGTATTGATTGAATATCTGAGGACGTGTTGTGGCTTTCTTTCCGTGGAGACCCTTGGAGGCAATGATTTCCCTTAAAGTTGACAGTCACAGGAATCTTTAGTCACTAGATTGGGTTCATAAGTCAATTCGTTTGTCATTTACTGTAGCTAGAATGCGACAAATCTATCGGCCAAAGCCATGAAATTAGAGACAAATCATTTGACTGTTTAGCTTCACGCTTAGTAGCGTGTCCACGCATGAGATATTCTCTTTTCTCTTCATGGTCGAGTTTCTGCTGAAGGACTCTAATGTGTTTCAAACATCACAGCCGTGGAATGGTGAGAGAAATGTAGTCGATGGATTTCATGAAATTTGCAAGACCTTTTTTGTAAAATAGTAAAATGCATAATTTATAGTGCACATTAAAAATAAGTGCCATGAAATGAAAGTGACTACTACATACACTATAAAAGTCTATATTATATTATACTATAAATGCCTTACATTTTTTTATATTTATTTCAAGTTCTATTTAATTTGTATTATTTTGTGTAATTTTTATTTTATTCTTGTACTGCTGTTTTAGGCACACTAAAAAAAAACAATTGATGTAGAAATAGTTTTCACTCAAATTGCTAAGTAGAAAAACTAAAACAGTGTTTTCTTATACTATAATAATATTTGTTTTATTTAAAACTTCTAAAAATATTTTTTTTTACAGTGCACTGCGTCCCTCTTTAGGGCTTTTCACCAGTGGTGTAGTGGAGGGTATACGCAGGTATACGGCGTATACCCACTTCTTTATCAGTTGGCATTCCGTATACCCACTTCTAAATCCCCTCTGATGCGCGTCCTGCACTAGGCAAATCACGACAGTCCAGCATATGAGTAACTAATCCAATCGCATGTGAATAAATGCAAATATTCTCTAAAAACATCCAGTAAAGACAGTAATGCGGTCAGGAACGAGACGTAAACACTCTCATGCAGTGTATGTTTCTTTTATTGATACTTTTCACGTGACGTTACACTCTTATAGGAACGCCCCCCTGGCGGGCAAAACGAAGCTTTGCTCCACTGACCGCCAGCTATTTTTATGCAGTTTGCATCAAGTAATAAATAGTAAAACGCATATATTAAAAGGCGAGATTCAGTGGACACCTTATTGATGATGTATATTTTGTACAGGCAAGAAGATGAAGCCAGAATATAAACACAAAGTGCAAAGTTTCACATTAAATGGCTTCCCATAGAAAACCATTAGAAGGAAAACACTGAACCGTTAAGAGGACTGCGTTCATATTCCGGCCTCATCTGCTTGCCTGTGTAAACTATGCATCATTAATGTGGTGATTACTGAATTTGATCTTTTAATATTACTGTTTTAAATATATTAAGGCACTTTTAAGTGTTTTTACAACGTTTGTCGCACTGTTTATGATTGAAATATTGCCGCGGGTGCTTAATATGGATTGCAAATGGCCAAAACTTGCATTTGCATTTTGTTTTATTCTTTTGAGAGGTGATCTAAATATTTGCGGCTGGGAAACAGATGAAAAATTGACACGCTTGTGCTGCAATTCTATGGATGTTTTGCCCTCCAGGGGCCGGATTCACAAAACATTCTTAAGAAGAAATTTCTTCTTAACTGCCATTTTCTTCTTATTTTTTAACTTAAGATAAAAGTTAAGAATATTTTGTATTCCCAAACATTCTTCTTAAGAATATTCTTAACTTTTCTTAAGACAAAAATTAAGAAGAATTCAAATTCTTGAAAAGAATCTTCTTAAAAATCATCGTAAATAACTTCTTAAATTTAGGACAGACCCAGACTTGTCTTAAATCCAAAACAGTAAGACTTATTTAATGAATTTATTAGGTTATTTCAAATTAATTGTTATATTTAAGCATTACAACAACAGTAGCTACATTATATAGCCTAATACATCGTAGGACTATTAATTGGGATGTGCGCGAGTTTTCTGAAGTGACAGGGATGACTGATAATGTAAACCATGATCAGTCATGATTAGCCTATGTGTGACGCTACTTTTTGCTGACTTCAAAACTCAGTAGCAACTCTACAAAAACAAGTCAGATAGAGAGTTTTAATTGGACGCTTTTATTTTAGCTTTTAAATACAGCATAATATTTGGCAGTATGCAAACCGGAAGCGTTCACTCGGATGAGAGCGCAAAAACACAGCACAAAAATTAATGAAACAGATCGCTGCAGTTTGAGACAGGCTGTTCAAAAACACGCCACATTAAAAACGTGAAGCTGAGCACAGGTCAAAGTCGCGACAAAAAGGACGTGCGTGCTTACTATGATTATTATGCACATCAGTATAGGGTAATCTGCAGGAAGCGCAAAAAGACAATAAAGTGCGAGTTTATCAGTGCGTCATGTCTTCACTCAGATAAAGACTGTCATTTTCTTCTTAAGAAAAAAAAATAAGATGTTCTTAAGAATATATTTGAGAATTTTTCAAGAATTGCACTTGAGAACATTCTTACGAACTTCGTATATTTTATCTTAAGAAATTTCTTAACTTATTTCTTAAGAAGATTTTCGTGAATCCGGCCCCTGCTGGTCTTCGAGCCGGTCACGTGACTGAAAACTATCAATAGGCTACTCGAAGCCGGATGGCGCTCTCGCGCAGAAAGTCGGCCTCATAGAAGTACTAACTTACGAGTCACGACGTGCAAGAATCCAGCTATTGCTGTAGCCAAAGCTAGCTAAGCTGAATAAAAAAGAATAGTGAAGACAGTAAACACATGATTGTGACAATATATGGTTTATGTGTGTTTTTCAAGTCATCTCCAGGTAATAAAAAAGCATCTGATTCTGGATAATGCAGTGCTAATTGATAGCATTTATTACACTTGGCAATAGATAGACTACTAGGCTATAAAATATATATTCTGCCTTATTCTGTGATAAAAATGTAGTAGCCTATATAGGCTAAACAAATCATAAAATTGTCAATAGGAAAATACAGGAAAAATATGATAAATTTTTGGTTATTGTCGCAGTGTATTTGATTTCTCAGCCAATTAAAAGCAAGCGGTAATAATTAATAAATAGTAATAAAACTTGTCAATTAGACAAAAAAGTTATTATATTTTACATTTCTGTCCCCCTCACTTCTAAACTGATTGAGAATCACGATGTTTTGTTTGTTTCAAATATAGATCACAATTCTCCCACAATTCTGAACAGACAACTAAACAAAATAGCACGTAGTTTACTAGAGGTTCTGACAAAATGTCAGTTGCTGCAGTCTATTTATATGCATTTATTTATTCATTTTAATTATTTATTGCAAAATCTGCACCTCTTCTGTGGATAATATTATTTTCATAATGATCCTTACTCAAGCAGCAGAAGTTATGACAGTGTGCAAATATTACAATAGTGAACTAAATATGCAAGACTAGTTTACATGTCACTGTTTGACACCAGTCGTTCATCCTTTGCTGGGCCTTTTAAAAAAAAATTGGGGGCATAAATTAAGAGTATACCCACTTCTCCAGGCACCACTACACCACTGCTTTTCACACTTGAAATTGTTAACCCTGGGTCATCCTAAACCCCGGATAAATGAATCCTGGGTTATCTGTAATCACGTTTCACACTGCTCATACTATACCTGGGGTTAACTGTTAACCCTGGGTATTCATTAACAGACTTTTCACACTGTACATTCCTAAACCCTGGGTTAACGTTCTTATTTGCATATTTGCGGTGTCACTGTCACTGATTGGAGGAACAGCAGGCAACCTGTTAACACGGCTTCTCCCGCGTCTTGCCAGTTATTTAAAACAACGTCTCCGCTTATGTCTTTAGATCAGCGAAGATTGAGGGACAGCTGATCATAGCTGTACAGGCAGGGATAGCCATTTTTAAATAAATTTAGTAGCAGAGTTACTGCAAGCGATTTAGTGCTGGAAATCCATTTATCCTTTGCTGAAACTTCTGCGTCTTCATGAAGAGCGCGGGTCATGGTTGCTTAGCAACGGCAGACGCCACGGGAGCGCAAGCTACAGAGCGCTTTGGAAAGAAGGAGAAAGCGCCGCGCTTAGCGTTTTAAACGCGTTTTAGGCGCGACATCATGTGAACGGCCTCATGAGACGCATAAAGCCAAGAAAACAAAGACAAGTACAAAAGAAAGAAAACAAGGAGCAAAGTATGTGAATATTTCTTTGAATTTCTTTTAAGTGTGGAGAGACTAACGTTAGTGTTTACTTGTACAGTAGCGTAAGATTATTCACTCCTGTTCACACGCTTTCAGTCTTTTGATATTTCTTCTCACCGGCTGCAGTTTACACGACGCGCGTTTCGCTGCTCATTTCTGATTGGCTGTCTGTTGCCAGGCGTCCAGCAGCAACAAGCAAACACCGCTCAGTTTCACACTGAACAAACTTAGCACCGCAATGCGGAGTTAACACCACAAATGCGGTGCTAACCCTGCTCCGGAGCAGGGTTTCATAACCCCGGGTAAAATGCGGTGCTAACACCGCTTTCAAATTACAGGTGTGAAACGTGTCTTTACCCGGGGTTAAAAGCGGTGTTTAGAACGACGATAACCCGGGGTTAAGCGCAGTGTGAAAAGCCCTATTTTGTCTGAGAAAACACCCCTGCTTCATATTTGTGCAGTTATGGACTTGCACCAGGACAAGGTCACCATTTCATTTTATTCAATACTGTTCACATCCCCTTTCTGCTCGAGACAACGGCAGTGGCCCAACTTGGCCTGAGGGCAGGGCTGGACTGGTAATCGGGCATACCGGGCATTTTCCCGGTGGGCCGACGCACTGAAAGGGCCGACAGATTTATTTATTTATTTATTTTTGCCAAGGACCATCACGCAGGGACAACGAGCAGTCAGTCAGTGGCCCATTGGTTTGTCTCCTGCATTGACAGCGTAAACCACCCAATCACAATGCGCTATAGACGGAGCGATGAAGTATTTTGCTCCGCCTAAATAAACCCCAACTTCTTCCGTATCGGCTTTCCCCACGTTTCACAGCAGCTTTATAAAAACAGGCTTGCTCTGCGGTGAGTGATGCGGGCCAAAGAGCCAGGCAGGAGGGGAGGGGAGAGGAGTTGAATCGGTAAAGTGCTTGATAAGGGACTCGCAATGGAGGCAGGCATCTAGTGGCGCCATGAGTGCAGAATACGCTTTTTAATATATATATATATATATATATATATATATATATATATTTAACACTTTATAATAAATCGTAAATTCGTCCCCCGCGATTTTTTGGCCAAGTCAAGTGTGTTCATAGAGGTTTCCATGGGCCAATGCGAAAAGACACGATATTGTCGGACCTGACGTTTTACTCTTATCCAAAACAACTAGATGCAATGACACATATCTACACTACAGTCAAAAGTTTTTGAACAGTAAGATTTTGATTTTTTTTTTTAAAGAATTCTCTTCTGCTCACCAAGCCTGCATTTATTTTATCCAAAATACAGTAAAAGCAGTAATATTGTGAAATATTTTTACTATTTAAAATAACTGCTTTCTATGTGAATATCTGTTAAACTGTAATTTATTTCTGTGATCAAAGCTGTATTTTCAGCATCATTACTCCAGTCTTCAGTGTCACATGATCTTCAGAAATCATTCTAATATGCTGATTTGCTGTTCAAGAAACATTTCTTTATAATTTATAATAAAAAATTATTATTATTATTATTATTATTATTATTATCATCATTAACAGTATTTAAAACAGTCAAGTAATTTTTTTTCTGATTCTTTGATGAATGGAAAGATCCAAAGATCAGCGTTTATCTGAAATAAAAAAGCTTTTGTAACATTATACTCTATAGCCTACCATTCAAAAGATTGGAGTCAGTATAATTTTTGTTTTGTTTTTTGGGAAAGAAATTATAGAAATTAATACTTTTATTTAGCAAGGATGCTTTAAATTGATAAAAAAATGATGATAAAGACATTTATAATGTTACAAAATATTTCTATTTCAGATAAATGCTGTTCTTCTGAACTTTCTATTCATCAAAGAAACCTGAAAAAAAAATCTACTCAGCTGTTTTCATAATAATAATAATAATAATAAATGTATTTTGAGCAGCAAATCAGAATATTTGAATGATTTCTGAACATCATGTGACTGGAGTAATGATGCTGAAAATTCAGCTTTGATCACAGGAATAAATTTCATTTTACAATATATTTTAAATATTAAAAACATTTCACAATATTACTGTTTTTGCTGTATTTTGGATCAAACAAATACAGGCTTGGTGAACAGAAGAGACTTCTTTAAAAAATAATAAAAAAATCTTACTGTTCAAAAACTTTTGAATGGTAGTGTATATCATATATATATATATATTATATGGTGGTGGTGGGCCGCCTGGACCAAAAAAATGCCAGGGCCGATTTTTTGCCCCAGTCCAGCCCTGCCTGAGGGACACAGCTTGCGTTCATTACAAGTTTATTACAGCTGATTTTTTTCTTCTCTGCTCATTTGGCCTGCTGGCAAGTCCTCTCTGTCCATCCGTCCATGTGCCCTGCGGGGATGGTCATTAAGGACATCACAATGTCCATCTCTAAGACGCCTGTCTTCATCAGATGCTGGGTGGTTATGTTCCTCTTCTGCCTGAGGCGACGCACGTGGGAAAAGCATCTCATAGCCGGAGTCTTGACACTTGTGTTTCTTAATGAGGTTTAAGACTGACTGTCCCTGTGAAAGCATTTGGCCGTAGTCTGTTATGCCTGTGGTGATTTTAGCCAGGGAGATGGTTTTATGTCCTGCACCACAGATTCAAATCACAGTAATTTATGTTGTTTAATCTCCAGCTCTGTGACTCAATGGTTTTGATCAGTCTGGAATATTTCCTTTGAAATGCAAGATTTTTACTGGTAGGTTGATAGATGGGTAGATATATGGATGGATGGATAAGTAGATAGATGGACTGATAGACAGATCTCTTCAAGTACTTTAATCTACTGTATATCAATGATTCATTGGTTGCAAATATCATATACAGGACAAATGCATTGCTATTTCTCTCATAAACTTCACACACACAGTACACTGAGCGGAATTAAAAAAATATGTTCTGAACAAATATTCATCAGCCTCCTGATGACAGATAAACAGAGAATATATTAAACTTGGGTTTTGTAAATACTGCCATGTCTTACCAACAAAGACAATCTTGTTCTCGTCAACAACAAATTAGGAATATCAAAGGCCCAAGCTCTCTTGAGTGTAATGAGATTGATTTTCAAAGGGATGCATACATCAGTATTAAAATCACCTGACCATAGTAGCTACAGTATGTCTCTCATTTACCTTTTATCTCAAGAGCTTTCTCCGGAAAACCAATAGACTATACTTGATATTTAAATACTCTGAAAACCTCATGCAAGTTTTCAGTTACCATCAAACTATAGGCAAACACTGTTTGGAGATTTCCTCATTTTCATACTTTGCCATGTCAACAGACACACTTCAAACACAATCAAAAGACAAAAAATAATATGTTGGAAACAAAGCTATTTATATGAGATAGTGTGTAAAACAACAACAATTACATTTCTTGTGGGTTCACTTACAGTAAATACAAAAACTAAAAACTTTTTCTGAGTTTCTTGGCATCTAGAGCTGAATGACAAGATGTTTATGTGCTAACTGCTGCTGGCTATGAGTGTTAGAACGTTCCAAGGCATCATTTAATGGCTAGGCCTGAATCTGTCCACTTTGTTTTACATTTAGTGTTTTAAAAAAAATATTTTGGTTTGGAGAAATCTATATTGCACTATACCGCCACCTGATGTGTTTTCATGAGTTCCAGGAGGTTTTTCTGTGCAGTTAATTGACTTTAATAAGGTGTAACTCGTTGAATTGATCACACGCTCTCTGAAACACTTCATGTCTTTCTCGCTAGCCTTCAACATCCACCCTGCTGCGTAACTTCACCACAGTGCCTGTGTCCCAAAATCACCTCTGTATGCTTCTCCTCCGTTTATCTCCTTCATTAATCATTCCTCTTTATTGGATTCTCTCTCATCCTCTCTCTTTTTAAACTAAATAATCCCAACCACTTCACACACGGTACTCGTAGCTGGGTGAAAACAGTGTCTGGCAGCCCAAGGATACAGTCATAGATTTTATGGGTGTGTTGTTTACTGTTAATGTTCTTATAGTGCAACAAGTTTGTGTGTGTTGAACCTTAATTATGTATTTAAAACCATCCTTTGAATGTGTGAGCATGAAGTTGTACACTTCTTTTGCCTGACATTATAAATGTGCTGAAGGAAATGGTTTTTCCCATTACTGTTTTCAATTAAACAAATATGTTGTAGCAGCAATTAGACCTTAGCTAAAATTACACAAATGCATTTTTCTTTACTGAACTGATAATCTAATCTAAGCACCACCTTCAAAACAATCTAACCAATCCTATCTTAGCAACTGTTGCAGGTTTTTTTTTTCTAATGCAAGTCTATGGAAGTACTGTTTGTTTTCTTTGTATGTTTTACATGGAATTTTACAGTATTGTATAAACCCAAATAAGCAGTCTGGTATAAACATAGGGAGACTTGGAGAGTAACATTTCAAAATACACTGTAAAAAGCGATTAGTTGACTTTACTTAAAAAAATAATTAGGAAACCCGTTGCCTTGAAATTATTAAGTAAAGGAAATTCATGCATTATTAAAAGAAAAAAGTTAAGTGAACTTGACAATTCTGAGTTACATTAACAAATAAACAAAAGAAAATGTTATGGTCACTTTTTATTTTAAATTGGATTAATTTAAATTCATTAAATTGCGATTTTACTTAAAAGTGTGAATCTACTTAACTTAAAACTAACAAGTTAATCTGAGTTCTGTCTACTTCATTAAATTGAGGAAACCCGTTGCCTTGAGAAAATTAAGTAACCACAACTTATTGTATTTGTGTAATTACAATTCACTTGAGACTGATTTGATGTAATCTTATTTTACTGATTTCTTTCACATTGAAGGCTACTAATACAATTCTCAAAAATACAAAATTGTTCAAAACAGACAGCACGCAAACATTTCTATGAAGAATTGTCAAAAACAAGTCAACTCACCCTTATTTATATATAGCACTTCATACAATACAGATTGTGTCAAAGCAGCTTTACATTGTTAAACAGGAAAATAGTGTCAATAATGCAAACAAATTCAGTTATGCAGTAAATCAGCTCTAAAAAGAGAACAAAAGTAAACAGTCAATATTTCAGTTAAAGTCAGTTCATCGTTGATTCAGTGATGTCATCATCATCCAGCTATGTTCAATTCTCTTCAAATAGTGTCTCTGCAAACAAGTCGTTAATATTCCCAAAAATTAAGTGTCCCCAAATAAGCAAGCCAAAGGTGACAGAAAATGGAGAAAAACCCTTGATACACTGTAAAAAGTGATAAGTTGACTTAATTTTAAGGCAACGGGTTTCCTCAATTTTTTTAAGTTAAGTCAACTTATCACTTTTTACAGTGAAAGCAGGCTCAGTCGGGGGGCCAGTTCTCCTCTAGCCAGACAAACCAACATGGTGTTTGTCATCGTGGTCTTTGTTGAGGTTTTGTGCCAATGGCCGTATAGTTGATGAGGCCTTCACTGGGGATCTGTCTTTGGGACTCATCTAGTTGACATGGTCTCTGCTGACATTCAGGGCTGTAGAGTTGTCTCCACCATCTGATCTGGATCTGATCTGTGGCTACGGTGACCTCGGAATAAGAATGAAACAGACTAATATTAGCGTAGATGCCATACTTCTTATGATGTAACAAGTACATTAGGTGTTACTGACATTGTTATTGTTAGTGAACACCTTCAGAGTGAGACGTGGCCTTTTTGGGAATAATTTAAGACACTTCAAACATTACAATTACACTACCTTTTCCTTACATATTGCAAGACTGTCAAAGTAAATAACTTACCACAATTCGACCACACGAAAGAAGAATACATAATCCATTAAGTAGTTCCGCGCCGTGTTCTTAGCATATGACTGAAATGATATGAGAGCCATTAATACAAAATGTTTGGAATAACCGCAGTCTCATTCAGACATTTATACTGCTTGACAAAATTAACACTCAGAACGCGTTTTCCCATTCCAATGTGCTACTTTTCCATTGTTTTTCTATGTAAACACGCGCTTGACAGACGTGCATGACCATTACGCTCGCATGTTTTGTAGCGCCTCGCGCATGAGCGCCGCGTTTTTAAGACGCCGTGTCAAGTTAAAAGAATTTCAACTTTTACACGCTGTGCCGCTCATCAATGTCAGTTCCAAAGCAGTGGACCAATCAGAAGAACTCTGAGGAGGGGCAAGCGTTGCGAGCTTCTGTTTACTAGGGGTGGCACAGTACACAGATGTCACGGTTCGGTACGTACCTCGGTTCGGGGGTCACGGTTCGATACGATTTCGGTACAACAGGAAAAAAAACAACAAATCTACTATGCTCGGTTTCTTTTCATTTATTTTGAACAGAGTAGTACAGTAGTAATACTAAATATTATATTACATAATATATATAATCTGCAGTACATATACATACAAGGAATAAATTCTTGAAATATATTTGATTTAGTTAACAGATAAACAAGGGGAAAAAAACAATGCGACACGTAACATAGCCTATATATACTGAGTATCAGTTCATTTTTGTGACAGGCTTAATTTGTTCACAGAAAGGAAACTCAAATGGCAGAAAGCAACATCCTATTTGTTTTCTTTTTTATAAAGGTTTTCATTGTGAGTGTACACAAACAGTTGAAGTGATCGCATCACACACACACACAAAACATCAGTTCCAGCATTGCTAAAGTTGGTACTTTATCAAAATAAAATACAAACATCAGCGCACCCGCCTCTGTGTCACCGTTGGAACGCGACTGAAGTACAAAGCCTATAATTTACATAATAAATAATAGTTTAGCATTCAGATACGTTACATCGGAAATATGGAAATATTATGGAATATTTGGATTTGTGCGGAATGAGAGGGGTAGGATACACAAGCACAAAGCTCCATTTCGCAAACAGTTGAGTGCACAAGCCTTTAAAGTATACTCCTTTGTCAGTCTATGTGAGAGACGTATTCAGAATCAGCACATGGTCACTGTCTAGGGGGCTTTGTTTTCAAGTGCGCAACTCATGGCATTCGCTGTTCTCCTGCTGGCGGTTAGCTAACAGTGTTGCATTACTGCAGGCGCCCCCTTCTGGATTGAGAGTGAATTGAAAGTGAAAGTGACGTGACATACGGCCAAGTATGGTGACCCATACTCGGAATTTGTGCTCTGCAATTAACCCATTCAAAGTGCATACACACAGCAGTGAACACACACACACACCGTGAACACACACCTGGAGCAGTGGGCAGCTATTTATGCTTTGGCGCCTGGGGAGCGGTTGGGGGTTCAGTGCCTTTCTCAAAGGCACCTCAGTCGTGGTATTTAGGGTGGAGAGAGCGCTGTACATTCACTCACCCCACCTACAATTCCTGCCGGCACAAGACTCAAACTCGCAACCTTTGGATTACGAGTCCGACTCTCTAACCATTAGGCTACGACTTCCCCTTATTCGTTGTAAGGCCTCATGCACCGAACCGAGATGCCCGTACCGTGACGGTTCTGTACGAATACATGTATCGTGCCACCCCTACTGTTTACAGTAGCAAGTTGGCATGACATCCGTTTTATTTGATAGCAACATGGCGGAGGAGGCGCTCTACGCTGTGCTTTTTTTAAAACCATTCCTGAGCACTGTCTCGCGTTTTTAGATGCAAAGAAGCGTTCTGTGTGAATGGCCCCTTAGGCTGCATTCAATTCAAACTAATGCAAATCAACTCACAGACACAGTGTGTTTGTATAAAAATCGATAAAACAAAGAAACTTTACTTATCATACAGTGGATAACAATTAATAAATAAACAATTTAGTTTAGTTGGGTTCATAAAGAACACTACCAGTCAAAAGTTTTTGAACAGTAAAGTCTCTTCTGCTCACCAAATATTTCAAAATATTTATATATATATATATATTTAAAAATATATATTTATTATATAAATTATTATTACTATTTTTTTTGTACTTATGATCCAAATAAATGCAGGCTTGGTGAGCAGAAGAGACTTAAAACAAAAATCTTACTGTTCAAAAACTTTTGACTAGTAGTGTATGTTCACCTGTTGTAGCTGAATTGGGGGGGGGGTCTAATTTATTTTTATTTCAACTGCAATTATCCAATTAAAATTATGGTACATTCATTATTCATGCAATACAGGTGCATCTCAATAAATTAGAATGTCGTGAAAAAGTTTTTTCTTGTAAGTTATTTCAAAAAGTGAAACTTTCATATATTTTAGATTCATTGCATGTAAAGTAAAACATTTCAAAAGTTTTGTTTTAATTTTGATGATTAGAGCTTACAGCTCATGGAAGTCAAAAATCAGCATCTCAAAATATTAGAATATTTAACTTTGAGTTTCAATTAATGACCATCCATACAGTATAAATTCTGGGTATCTCTTGTTCTTTGAAACCACAATAATGGGGAAGACTGCTGACTTGGCAATGATCCAGAAGACGAAAATTGACGCCCTCCATAAAGAGGGTAAGTCACAGAAGGTCATTACTGAAAGGTGTGGCTGTTTACAGAGTGCTGTATCAAAGCATATTAAATGCAAAGTTGACTGGAAGGAAGAATTTGGGTAGGAAAAGGTGCACAAGCAACAGGGATGACCGCAAGCTTGAGAATACTGTCAAGCAAAGCTGATTCAAACACTTGTGAGAGCTTCACAAGGAGTGGACTGAAGCTGGAGTCAGTGCATCAAGAGTCACCACGCTCAGACATCTTTAGGAAAAGGGCTACCAAGCCACTTCTGAACCAGAGACAACGTCAGAAGCATCTTACCTGGGCTGTGGAGAAAAAGAACTGGACTGTTGCTCAGTGGTCCAAAGTCCTCTTTTCAGATGAAAGTAAATTTTGCATTTCATTTGGAAACAAGGTCCCAGAGTCTGGAGGAAGAGTGGAGAGGCACAGAATCCATGTTGCTTGAAGTCCAGTGTGAAGTTTCCACAGTCAGTGATGATTTGGGCTGCCATGTCATCTGCTGGTGTTGGTCCACTGTGTTTTCCGAAGTCCACAGTCAATGCAGCCATCTACCAGGAAATTTTAGAGCACTTCATGCTTCCTTCTGCTGACAATCTTTATGGAGATTCTGATTTCATTTTTCCAGCAGGACTTGGCACCTGCCCATACTGCCAAAGGTACCAAAAGCTGGTTCAATGGCCATGGTGTTACTGTGCTTGATTGGCCAGCAAACTCGCCTGACCTGAACCCCATAGAAAATCTATGGGGTATTGTCAAGAGGAAGATGAGAGACACCAGACCCAACAATGCAGATGACCTGAAGGCCGCTATCAAAGCAACCTGGGCTTCCATACCACCTCAGCAGTGCCACAAACTGATCACCTCCATGCCACGCCGAATTAAGGCAGTAATTAAAGCAAAAGGAGCCCCTACCAAGTATTGAGTACATATACAGTAAATGAACATACTTTCCAGAAGGCCAACAATTCACTAAAAATGTTTTTTTTTATTGGTCTTATGAAGTATTCTAATTTGTTGAGATAGTGAATTGGTGCGTTTTTGTTAAATGTGAGCCTAAATCATCACAATTAAAAGAACCAAAGACTTAAACTACTTCAGTCTGTGTGCATTGAATTTATTTAATACACGAGTTTCACAATTTGAGTTGAATTACTGAAATAAATGAACTTTTCCACAACATTCTAATTTATTGAGATGCACCTGCAAATCAGACGGACTGAGATGCAGCGATAACTACTTGGACGGACTTATTAAAAATGCAAATTCATTCTCTGCCAGCAGGAGGCGCTTTAAAGCGGGAGTCGGGAGAACTAGAGGTTTCCCCATTAACGGCTGTAGACAAAGCAGCGCTGAGCTTACAAATGCTGCTTTATCAGGCATATAACATGCAAGATGAAAAGAAAATGACATCGAACATTTTATAAAGACACAGTGATATAAAAACTCGATCGTTTTGATTTTTAAACGTGCATTACGTGCTCATGTTCATTCAACGAAGCCTTTGGAAAATCAGTCAGTTTTGATATCGTGGCGGGTCGCCACAAATAAATAAATGTATGGGAAACACATCCCACAGCACAGCAACCTGAGCCCAACTTCATTACTCATCACTTTACCTTTAACTGCGTTTGTATCCGGCGCCACTAACCAGACTGATAAACAAACACAGACCGGAAGTCAACTTTGGGCCAGGCGCGTGCGCCCGATGAAACCGTCTATATATAACATTTAGGCTATCCATCTCATAGTAGCCTACCAAAATTTGATTAACGGTAGAAGTGAAATCTTATTATAGTCTTCAAATCTGGGTACTGTCTTACATTTTAAAATCACTTAAAGAGGAAGTTGGTCCCATCAGGCTAACATGACAGTCACGACTCATGTTGCTGTAAGCTTTTTCTTTTGTTTTCACTCGCGATCTTTACAACACATATTGTCACAAATCCAAGCCATGAACTTCTCTTCATTCACCTCTAGAGGTCACTCACCCATCACACAGTCAGTCACAGATCACTCAAGGACTACATTTCCCATCATCCACTGCACTAACACAGCTGTCTGCACTGATCACGCACACACCTGAAAACAATCTCACAATCACCATCACCCAATCACACACACACACACACACTATATAAACTCTGGACTTTCTGCCACTCACTGCCGAGTATTGTTTAGCCTAGCTACAGTCAACGCGTTTACCTAGTTTGAATTCCTGTGTTCTGATTCCTGCCCGTGTTCTTAGTTTATTCTCTTTGCCTAGCCCTCTGGATATTGTACGCCGATCGCCGACCCTCGCTTGCCCTTGGATTATTCTTGTGTCTTGCCCCTGCCATACCTGTTTGCTACTGCCCGACCCTGCCTGTATTGACCATGTATAATAATAAAGCCTTGCAAATGGATCCGCCTGTCTCACGTCTCGTCAGCTCCATAACAGAATACTCGGCCACACCAGGATCCAGCGGCTTTTCTAACAAACTCTGGTCAGGTATGGACGCCTCCTATCAAATATTTGATCTACGTCAAGGAAGTCTATCCATAGAGGAGTACGTCACACAATTTTGCCTATTATCCAACAAGGTACATTTTGATGAGGTTGCATTAAAGGACATTTTTCGTTTTGGTCTGAATGAACCCATAAAATCCTGGTTACCTGAAGGACAGTTTAATGCTAGTTTAAGGGATTTTATGGACTATGCTTTGCTGTGTGCTGGCTCTTCGTTCACGGTGGGTGTCGTGGAAGAGGAAAGCGGCACTGCGTCTGCGTCTGAAATGGTGGACGCGCCAGAATGCGTTCACAAAATGGCGGCTACAACCACACCTCGTCATGTCAGTGCTGCCAGTAAAGAGTCAAGTCAAGTCACCGCTGATGTTCAAGAGTCAAGTCAAGTCACCGCTGATGTTCAAGAGTCAAGTCAAGTCACCGCTGATGTTCAAGAGCCAAGTCAAGTCCCAGCTGATGGTAAAGAGCCAATTCAAGTCGCCGCTGATGTTGAAGAACCAAATCAAGCCACAGTTGATCGTCACGAGTCAAGCCAAGCCACAGTTGATCGTCACAAGTCAAGCCAAGCCACCAGTAATCTCCGTGAGTCAAGCCAAGCCACAGTTGATCGTCACAAGTCAAGCCAAAGCACAGTTGATCATCACAAGTCAAGCCAAGCCACAGTTGATCGTCACGAGTCAAGCCAAAGCACAGTTGATCATCACAAGTCAAGCCAAGCCACCAGTGATCTCCGTGAGTCAAGCCAGGCCACAGTTGATCGTCACGAGTCCAACCAAAGCACAGCGCTCCAGCCAGAGTCCCTTCGTGCCTCAGCTCTCCAGCCAGAGTCTCTTCGTGCCTCAGCTCTCCAGCCAAGAGTCTCTTCGTGCCTCAGCTCTCCAGCCAGAGTCACACCACGTCTCAGCTCTCCAGCCAGAGTCACACCAAGCCACTGTGGATGATCATGAACTCACCCAACTCACAGCTGACCAGCCAGAGTCAGTCCACGTCACAGCTGACCAGCCAGAGTCAGTCCACGTCACAGCTGACCAGCCAGAGTCAGTCCACGTCACAGCTGACCAGCCAGAGTCAGTCCACGTCACAGCTGACCAGCCAGAGTCAGTCCACGTCACAGCTGACCAGCCAGAGTCAGACCACGTCACAGCTGACCAGCCAGAGTCAGACCACGTCACAGCTGACCAGCCAGAGTCAGGGTCTCTTCAAGTCTCAGCCGAACTGCCAGAGTCTCGTCAAGTCTCAGCCGAACTGCCAGAGTCTCTTCAAGTCTCAGCCGAACTGCCAGAATCTGTCACACCGAGAGATTTAAGGTCAGTCCTTCGAGTTCTCCGGTTGATATCCAGCTTGAGGGATGCACCGCTGGTGTCTGTACGCACTGCTGGTATCCCCACATCCACTCACTTTGACCCTCCTGGCCATGAACTGATTACCCTGTCTGAAGCGCTTCCCAGGGTGGGGATTGCACTATGTTGCATTTGGGCCACATACACCACCACTGTACTGCCCCAGGGGAAGGCATCTGCTGCCGAACCTCCCCAAGCGGTGATGCTCGCCTCAGCCCCTTGCAAGGTGGTGGCGCCCAGCAATATACTCTCACCCGGTCATGTTACCACCGTAGAACCTTCAGAGGTGGCGGCGTTAGCTGCAGAACCTCCAGAGGTGTCGGTGGTATCCTCCTGTAAACTCTCGCCCTGTCCTGTCACGGCTAAGAAGGCCGTCTGAAGCAGAGCTACGAACCGACCGCCCTAAACTCAGTGCTTTTTCCCCTCACTGCGCCTGCGCGAAAATAGAACTTTAACCATTTAATCTTTATTGCAGCAAGAAAGAAAACGACAAGAGGGAGATTTTTGATAAAATGTTATTATCATGGGAAATGTGAACCATTGTCCATCATTTTGCAATTAGTGATAAAGACAAACAAGTCGCAAAATTATAAATATTTCAGTTTTAAACCATGAAGGCGAGCCAGTGTATACCACACAAACAATTTTCAAACTGCATGAGCGTAATGCCCTGAAGAAGTTTTAAACTCTAGTCAATTCATTAAGCTACAAAAAGTGAAAGTAAAAACTGACCGAGCTTTCGGCATCTGTCACTGCATAACGGCACATTCTCTCAGAGGAGACGAAAGATATGGGTAGTATTGGGTATTGTCTTAATTTATTTTCTAAAAAAATAAATAAAAAAAAAATATATAAAAATCCCTTATGGCTGATATACGTAGTGAAAACAACAACAACAACAGAATCGAAGTATTTCGTGTTAAACAAGTTGTTTTTGGAATTTCCTTGTCTGTAAAGGTTTTATTTTCATTGACTGAATATATTCATTAAGCTGTTCATTCAGTGTTCAGAGTCCGGACATAGGCTAGCTAGACGGTTGATAATTTTAATTATAGGCCTGTTAATTGTGGAATAGCCTATATCTAAATGTTTTAAATAATTTTCAGGGAGGAGTAATCTAAATTAATCTTTTAATATCCGCTCTTAGTTGTGCGGTAAATGAGCAATTATTTCTGGCCAAATGAATTGTAGTAGACCTATACATTTAATAATAAAACTACCATAATAATAATAATAATAATAATAATAATAATAATAATAATAATAGTAATAATTTAATACAATTGGAAATGCCAAATCCTCACGATATCACCAATAGCCTTTTTTTTTTTTTTTTAAGTTATCTCTGGCTACCGTCCATATATGGGCAAGTCCGCATATTGCGACTTTGGGCTTCTTTTTTTGTAAAGTTGCGGGAAAAAATCCCTGGTCGCGGGTTGCGGTTTTTTGGGCTTGTTTAAAAATATATGGTTGCTTGTTAGGGAAATCTGACAAGCAACTTCGTTTCTTTATTTATGTTCGCCGTATTCTCCAATGCATTGATTGACACTCTGTCTGCTCGCAGTTAATAGCCAACCAGTGCAATAATATAAGAGCCGTAGAGTAATTTGCCAAATGTTCCACCCTTCATTGGAGAAAAATCACATTCAGAAAGAAGCGTGACGCTGTAATCCAAGCGATGACAGAAGTAGACGTAGAGGAGCGGGGTGACTTTCTTTTAGCCTAATTTTTACAATGCTTTTGTAATGTATTAATTATCACAGGCTGTAATAAAAAAAAAAAAACAAGTAGTCATATCCTAATACTAAGAGTAAATACATTTGGTTCGAATAGCCTGGTATGGCAAGATGTCTTAAAATGTATTTCTTTTTTTAACATTTAAACTTAGACCACATTATTAGATTACCTTTTGACTTCATGAATACACATAAATGACAGCTTAAGGGTTTAAAAAAAAATCTTTTTTATAATCTTTTTAATAATATTATATAATATTTTATTTTTTAATATAATATATATTATAATTTAATATAATATTTTATATAATATTTATGTGGCATTTAGTTTTTTTATGTCATTTATTTGATAGGTATGTATACATTATTGTATTTTAAATGGTAGAAAAACCTGTTTTTGATCTCAAAATAAAGCACGTTCCCTCTGTATATGGCTGTAACGAGCAGTTTTGTGGTGCTTGGAATTCTTTATAATTAATTAAAACAAATATTGCCACATTGATGGCTCAAGAAGGTATAATTGTTCAAATAACACAATAACACATCGTTTCATTTTAATATATATATAAATATATATATATAAAAAAAATTGTAACCAAGTGTTTTTCAAGTGTAATATTTCTGTAAAGGCTAGGGACAGAAAAATGGACATTTCCATAGAATGACCCATATATTTTGGGCTATAAATATGTGGCTCATTCATTGGTAATAAATAACTGATAATAAATAATATTGATGATAATAAATCATAAAAAAAAAATATTGGGCTTGTTTTGGGCTTGTTTTTGAAGCTGCGGTTGCTTATTTGTCTCGCGAGAGTTGACAACTGTGAACCCGAGTATTTCACACGTATAGTGAGAGCACATAAATCCTGAGCTTTGGCTTTACATCGCATGCGATCTTCTCGTACAGTGTGAGTTGATACCTTGCGGAAATCGCACAGAAATCGCACAGTGTATGCCCGGCTTTAGAGAAGAGGAAGAGAAAACTATGGGTGCACGTAATAATCTATTGATATAAGATAAACGATGATCGTGAAAAAAAATAATAATAATCTGATTGGTTATATAGCAGCACTTTGGGCGGCACCCTGAGCTCTGATTGTTTAGCTTGCAACAGCATATGGTTCAAAGTATAGACGTGAGAAGAGAGAAAAGCTTGGGTAGTGATGTCTGGGTTAGCTACATACATATCTGATTAATCTAATATAGGATGCATTGGGATATTAACATTTATAAACATGCTGAATGCGCTGCATATTACCAGTGTTTTCATGCTCAAATACAATGCCCGAAATTGACTGAGTTATTTGAAATGGACATATTGCTTTTAGATATTTCTTTTTTTAAAATACTGATCCTATAATAATGCAGCAGTGATTTTTTTCGTCATTTTTGTTCAACAGTAGGCATACTTCAATTAAAATTGTTTTCGTACTTCGTATGACTTCGAAAACATGCAGGCGATTTTAGAATCACTTGATAATGTAGATGAAAATATAGCACAAATCTGCCATGAACATTAATGACATAAGCATTATAATGAGAACTTTATAGGATGTGAAATATATAGTAAATCCTGTCCTTACCCGTGTTTCAGTGCGCTGTTGAAAGCACATCAAGGCGGGAGCTCTCTCTATAGCGCGTAACTTAAAGTTCAGGCATATGCATCCTTTAGTGCAGATACAAGTTGTAAACGTCTATGTTCTATATCTAAGTTATCTGATTAATACCATAGGAAGTGTCATAGAACGGGTTTCAGTTTATTGGCATAAGCAGCTTCACCTCAGGCAGCTATTCTTTTTTAGATGCTTCTTTTTTAATAACATTGCTGCATCATAATCATAATCTAAGAGTGTTCTAATCATGTGTCCATGTTTTCATAGACATGTTTTCATGTCATATTTTTATTTTTAACATTAATTTTCATAAGTCTTCAGATATGTTCATTATCTCCATTACGGCCATGCCCCGCCCCTCGCACATACCCCGCCCCCCGAGTACTCGATTAATCGTTTTTGAAACCTATGGATGATAGAAATAAGAAATTGCCAAAAATGCCCATCCCTAATCTAAACGTATTATAACAACAAACAAAAAAACATACCATTAAGAGCCGTGCTTGCACAGGTTCTGCATGATCCTCTTCACTATATCCTTGCATCTCAGTCAGGCTCAAATTGATAAGCAACATTAAAGATATCATTGTTTACAGTGTAACCGGAGTGCATGCACTGAGCTGAAGGGCGTGGCTAACCAGCACTGGTGGTTTAGCGAATCACAACACACTGGGCCAGATAACCAATCTGACCCTGCATCCCAATGTGCATACTATCCACCCTATCTGCCCTAAATAGTATTGCAAATTACTAATATCACATAGAATTTAGGATGGATAGTATGCACATTGGGACGCAGGCTGAGCCCATTGCATATTTCTGAGGGAGTGGCTTCTTAAAACCAGGAACTCGTTTTTCAACAGAGAGGTGTACACTCTTAAAAATGATGTGTTAAAAATTTACACAAAATATGTGTTAAACAATTCATAACACATTTTGTGTTACTACAGACACATTGTGTGTAAATATTGTGCTTAACTGATTGTGTTAAACACATTTAAGCAGTAGGCTACATATTGAAATAAAATGTATATTTCTTTTGCTTATAGTCAAAGGGCGATATCTACTGTATTTATGTAGTTTATCATGTTGCCAATATAAAATAAGCATTTGGGCGCGCGGGGTGAAAATACTGGATTTCGGGAATACGTGCTGTGTGAGCTTCAGCGCGCACGGCGCGCCTGCGCAGTGACGTTCTTTTACAACTGTCACTCCGTCAGTCATGTCAGATAATGTGGCTCTCTGCCTCAGGTGAGTGAAAATAATTAAAATACTTCTATAATATTAATTTTTCCCCCACCTTGTTTAAGATTGTTTTGTGTTAGTAGTCCAAGAAGTTGTTGTTGTATTTTTTATTATGTTGTCGCCATGTTTCGTACCCCAAATACACGGCTGGCCTGTTAACTAAATGTCGTCTATAGGCCCGCAAGCTAACTTAGCGCATTTGGCGCGGTTTTTGTAAAGCTGTGTTGGCAGAATTGTTAATAATACATATTAAGCGAAAGACATATTTGTATTGAACGTTGAGTATGAACTCATGAACCTTACCGTCCCTTTACAATTACAGTGGAATGTTTCATATTCTACAACGCAAACATAACGTAATCAAACTTGCGCGCCATTTTGTGCTAACGTTACCTGACGAGTCGCTGACTATTTAAAATGTACATTTTTGTTATACACTGTTATTTGTTTTTCTCATTGTGCGGTGTATATATGGATTTTTTTCTTTTATTTAGATGATGGATGTCGAGGAACAAATTACAGTCGCTCTAACAATTTTACACAGAGTGCTTGCAACTGTCTTCATAGACGGAAAGGAAACATGGAGAAAACTATTCACAGTTGGAAGTGTCGGAGAACTGATAGACTCAGCCAAAACTGATCTGTCTCAACAAGTATCTCTTGATCGAATACTGAGATTTGACAAATATTTTCAAGAATTCATTGACACAGATGTGAATGCAGGAGTGCGGGAGCTTGACAAATTTCAAATATATTATATTGCAAGCAACACCCAGGATTTATTAGAAGGGAGTGTTCAACCATTACAGGTAAACCATTAATGTCTTTCACTCTTTCTATTACTAGTGATCAAAGTAAACATTTAAATAAATAAAATGTTTTTGTCATTTCTTAGTGTCATTCAACAGATGTAACTCGGACTGGCACCACAACTAGCTTGCTAACACTGCTTGAAGAAAAAGCCCCTACAATCCTGAGAGAACAGGAAGAGACACAGACACAGTCTATTTCCTCAAGAAAGTTTCATGTTAAAGTTGCTGTCAGTGACCTCGTTGAGAAACATGGATTGTGAGTATATGTGGTTGTTTATAAGATGTAAGGTGTATTTGTTTGCAAATTAAATTAAATTGTATTTAAATAAATTAAATATTTACTAAAACAGTTATAAATAGTACAGTAAATAAGGTTAATTCAATAACTAACTTTAACAGTCTAAAGGACCAGTGTTTATATATATGTGTGTGTCATATATTTTTATGTTTGTCAATGTTTGTGTTAGAGCCATTTCTGCAACTTTTTTATTGAACTTTTTTTTTTTCAGCTATCCATCTGGTACAGAAAAGCTGGCACTAGCAAAGGAGGTTGTGTCATTGTTCCCCTCGTTAAGGATTCAAGTGCCCTTTGGTGAAAATGAGGGACACGTAAGGATGTTTTTACATTATAAAATGAATTACTTAGCAATGTGAATATAAACTGCTCAAGTATATTTGACTCCAACTTAATTCGATTTTTGCATTACTCATGTCAGGAGCATTTTTTTGATGGGCCATCACACAGTGGCTTCATAGAAATGAGACTGCGGAACATCAGACGGAAGCTTCAACAGAACCAGCGGATGTACAGTTTGAAACGTCGTCATTGTACACTGCAACCTTCTTTGCCAAATCCAGATGAAACTGTGCCAAGTGAGTGGTTGACCCTGATAAAGAGGATGCGACCGTCACCAGAGAATTCATCATCAATAAAGACTGCAATTGACCAAACCTTCAGTTACCGAAGGAGATGGATAACGACAAAATCCCCAACTGTTGCTGAAATCTTCAAGGAATATCCCAGATTTCTTGACATGCCTGCCTTGGTAATAGACATGCTCAACTAAGAGAGAACTTTACACAAACTTGTATTTCATAATTGTAATATTAATATTTCTTTGTTTCTGTTTTTTTGCATTGAAGATGGACATTGAATTTTCCAAGCTCACAGATGGGAAAGAAGACTTGTTTATCCGGAAATGGGAAGGGATCATAATTCCAAAGCTCAAGGAAATAGCATCCTTGGAGAAGAAAAATGACATCAGACACTTGCTGGAGAAAGCCGACAATCAGCAAGATGGTATGATTTTCTGCCTCAATGTCTGTTGCATGTGCACACATTTCTAAACCTAGCTTAAATGAGAAAACTAAATGTGAATTTTAATGTTCAATTCATGATAAAATAAATTTTGCATGTGACCTGCATCTTCACTTCATCAAGATGAGCTGTGCTACACTATGTTGAAGATCCTCATTCATCTTCTTCCACCCACGGCATCTGGGAGAAGTGTTGCTGGCAGTAAATGCTGTGTGAACTCTGCAGTCTCATACCTGTTGGAGCAAGTGCCGGTATGCTTTTTTACTGTGTTAGCTTGCGATAAACAACATTGTTTCTCATGCAGCAACATTTTCTGATGCTTTTCTTTGTTTCTTTTCTGTAGGCTGGTACCAACGTGACCTCCTTGCTTAGTGAATCCACGAAAGGGTCCCTGAAGTCAGCTCAGCCGCAGTTGGTTTCCATCGGTTCTCTAGGACATGGAGCCCAGTACGTAATTGTGGCAAAGAATGATTCTTTTGCCCTTCCACTTGATCTTGAAAGCCTGACCTGTGCTGTAGACAGACTTTTCAAATTCTTCTGGCTGTGCAATCTTCAGTATCCATGCCAACTGTCCTCAGTTTTTTCATTTTTTGAGTATATACATGACCTACCTTTGACCCAGTCCACTTGCAAACGTTCAAAGTTCATGGAATTGATTGCAAAATTGCAGTCTCGTCCTTAATTGAAATAAGCATGTATACCTGTCCAAAGTGTCTTCAAAAAGTTTCTGTTGAAACAAAGCAGTTAATTTGGCATTTAAGGGAGGTACATGCACTCTCCGTCAGTCACAACCTAACTTTAATTTGTTGTCAAAATGGTTGCCCCAGAACGTATCATAATTTCAATTCATTTTTAAAACATCTTAGCAGAGATCATATTAACATGAATTCATGCCCTTCAGTAGAGTCAGGATGCACTGAAAACATAGATATAGCAAATCAATTTGATGAAAGCAGAATAAGAAATTTTGAAGATAATGTCCAAATGTCTGAAACAGAACCAGTTCCTCAGAGCAGTTTAAGCCTAACAGATTGTGCTGCTGTTTTTGCTGCCCGCATGTATGCCTCTGCTAATGTAACTTATACTGATGTTCAAAACAGTATAACCTGCACAAAAGAAGTCATTGATCGTGCCTTAGGTCATTTTGTGATCAGCAATATGTAACTCCTAGATACAAAATTTTGTTTTAAACATGTTGGTGGTTGAAACTGTTGGAACACATTGTGTTTTGACCAGATTTGACAATGAATTGTTTTGTTAACATGATCACCTATAGGTGAATGCATAAACAGTAAGTGTGTAATGGTTATTTCTTTGAATACAGTTTTCAGGTTCATTAAAAGTATTTTTTCTGTATGAAAAAGAACATGTTGGTACACTTGAGAATAAGTTCAGAAAATGTGGTACTTTATATGTTGGAAACTGTTTCATATGTTTTATTTGACGGTTTCATACGTTTTATTTTGACGTTTTATTTGACTGCTTAACTGATATGAATTTTATAATATTTGATGAATGGTTTTTATAATGTGTTGAATGTGTTGAAATGCTTATTTCACAAATTTATAGCCAATATACTGTAGTAAAAACATTTGAATGCATTAATTCCATGTTAAAAAGGAAAACAAATAAACAGTATGTGAGCAGTGTCTAATGGTTTCCTGTGAGATTTCATAATAAATGTACACAAATTGTTTATTGATCTTACATTTTTAATAAATTTTATATTAACATATATTAAACAATTTCTTAGTAACACACAGTTGTGTTGGATACATACAAAAAAAGCACATCAGTGTGTTTACTTAAGCTGCACATTTATGTGTTACATTTTATAACACATTTTGTGTGTTGAATTTAACTCAACATGTTGTCCCTGAGCACACTCAGAACATGTGTTAAAAATAACACATGTTGTGTTGTTTTCAACACATTTGTTTTAAGAGTGTAGAATAAAGGTAAAATATGTGAAAAAGTTTTTTTTTTTTTTTTTTAAACGAAGCATTAACACATGTTAGACTGCACCCCATAAACACAATCAAGCCTAGAAAGAAAAGAAAAAATAGTCAACCACCCCTTTAAGTATAAGTATATTCTCTTAAAATATAAAGTATATTCAGACGAATCTGACACAGGCAACAACTCTGGAGTGGCTTGATCTGCATTGGCCTGTGTCGACCTGATCAGAAACCTTGGCTCAGACTCAACAAGAACGGCATCAGGGCCCATATTTATCAAGCCTCTAAGAATTAAGGTCATTGCACACTGAGTCTGAAATTTTCGCATGTTTTTTTTTTTTTTTTTCATATTCCCCATCCTTTCCAATCAAAATGCATGCAACGGATGCGGAAACGCAGAAAATCGAACCTGATCCACAATTTTTTTGACGGACGAAAGTTTCAGAGGCAGTGTGCAAAAGTGATTGACACAACGTGAGGTCGTATTTATTTTTTAACATGCGAAAATTTCAGATGAAAATTTCGGACTCAGTGTGCAATTACCTTTACTCTCAAGAACACTGCTAAAATATTTAGGCTACTTGAGTGAAAAAAAAAACATCTTGGCTCAAAGCTGCGCTTAAAAGTTAGTTATCAATCATCTCAGTCGTAATTTAAGCGAAGTGTAGGACTAAATCTTAAGTGTCAGCCTTAGAGATGATTCACGACACTTTGCTGTGCCACAAACGGGATTTTGGACAACGACATACGCATGGACCAATCATTGAATAGATTTCCTTAATTAGGAATATTCTCAGATAAATTCACATTGAATGGTTAAATTCCTAATAGGAGTTTACATTCAACACACATTTGACAATAAAGACTTTTCAAGAGAATATATTATTGCAAGGAAATGAAGCGTCATCACAACTCAATTTAGGGTGCCGATAGACGATAGTATAGTGTATCGACGATAGTCAAAGATATCGCCTGTTGCTGATGCCTTTGACGACAGCGAGACGATGATTATTATTATTATTATTATCTGTCAAAAATAGACTTGGTGCCTATCTTTAGTGATGCAGCGCAGAGAGCCGCTTCAGAAACTTCTCACGGCGCAGCTGATCAGCTCCGGTGGCTGTGGAGCTGTAACGCGCCGCAGAGGCGTGCAGTGTAAATAAGGGGTAAGAGATTTATTCATCATACAGTGTAGATCGCATAATACTCGCGCTAGACTGAAGTCAGTTATGATGTTCTTTGGTAATGTAAATGTTCTTTGCTCGTTTTGAATAACTGAGGAAATGCAACCATTTGATTAACTGCTGGTCGCCAAACATTTCAAAGACATTCCTCCTCTCCTGAAAGATTCGCGCACGTCTCTGTCTCCTCAGCGCCATCACAAGCCCCTGCTGGCAACTCCTAACCACTTGAGAGACCTCTCCAGCTGTCTTAAATAACTGGGAGAGTAAGAGAGATTCTTAGCTTTAAGAAATTTGATAACTTGATTTATACTTAAGTTTGAAAGCAGGAGTACATTTCATGAATTCTCAGCACTTAAGAGTAAAATACCACTTTGAGAAGCTTGATAAATACGGACCCTGCACCTTATCTCAGATGGAACTTGAACGGGCATTGGATCAGAATCATGTAGATTGCATGGATTTGCTCTTCTTCCCTTTTTTAAAGATTTTCTAAAATTAAGAAAAATTAATGAACTATTAGAAACATCTCTGTGAGATTATTAGAGATGCTAAGTAATACAATTAAAAATTTGGATTTTAAAGTTGTTACTTGCAGCAAATCAGAATTTAAACGGCAAGTAATAATAGAGAATAGCATGTAGAAAATAAAAGATGGCAGAAATAAACCAAATTAATGATGACTCACCGTCACCCAGATCAGAACTGGTCAGGATCTATCACAGGTGGCGACTCAGGATCGGCCAGATCTGCGTCCGTCGTTTGCTCAGGGACCTGGCACACACAACGACTCAACATCTTCACAGACCTGGCCTGGCAGACGCACCAGCTCAGGGTCGGCAGGATGTGTGTCAGCCGTTGATGTGATTCTGAAGGGACTTGGAGCAGGCATTAGCTCTGAATCATCTTGGTCCGGCTGCGGTGTAAGATACACCACTATGTTCAGGTCACAGCTTTACAGCCTTCCACACTATCCAAAAGAGAGCACAGACTTCTTTCCCCTTCCTCCCTTTTGCAGGTATTTCTAAAAAAAATTATATACTCAGTGTGACCTGTCTCGGTCTCTCTCTGTATATTAACATCTGCTTTTATGATATCCTGATAGCTGCTAATGTATTGGAGTGCAAGGGGGAGATGGAGATTGTGAAAGAGGGCTTCATTGAGTTTGTTGGTCCACAAGGGACAGATGGAGAGGAATATCTTTTGTTCCAGAAAGCCTCCGTATATGGATTTTGTTATTGCCTTTTCATTCCTATATTATTTAATGTGCAATTCTTATTGGATGAATCTCTTGTACCACCTCTTATAATATGCCTGTATAAGATACAGTTTAACAATAAACTTTGCAGATGTCTTCATGTACATGACTCTTCCCATGGGCAAGAGGGAACTGAGAAACAATTTAAGACCTACTCTGTGTGTTACATTACCTTTTCTTGTCTGGTTGATGCACGGGATCCGCTGTCTAGTTGTTAAACCACCTGTGCTCTTCTGGATGCTGTAGCATCAGTCTGTTAGCTGGATTGCGGATCAAACACTGGAAAATCAGGTCACGGCATGCTGTAAAGTTTTCAGAGGGAGAGTGCGGGTTAGTCTTACTCAACATCAATGCTGACATAGGAAAAAGCTTCTGAAATGTTTTAACATATACAATTTCATGATTTGATAATATAAATATCCCCAATTAAATAATTAGGTCTACAGTCACATCAGTAAACATTTGTTACTTGCTAGACTTCCTGTCATATCCTGTCTGACATATATTTTCCGTCTGACACTGAGACTGAGATTGTAAAGAGGTGTCTGTTGCGTTTACCTGAGGATAAAGTTGGTTTCGCTTGAACGTAGCCACGTAGTATTTTAGCTTGGCTTTCAAAGGGCAAATATCCATGCAAGATTTCAAAGAGCACAACACCTACTGCCCAGACATATGCTGGGTTAGCGTGGAATGTGGTATTTCCTATGACCTCAGGTGGGGTGCAGAGTGGTGCTCCTGTGAGAGAAACATTTTTAGCGTTGAGCAGTGCTGTTATCAAAAAGACAATACCGTGATCAATGGCACTGCACTCTGCTATGGTAACACGAAACATACCTCGATATTCATTGCTGAGATTGCCCTCATTGCTGATTGGATGAGCACAACCAAAGTCAATTAGTTTGAGCTCTAAACGGGGGTCAGTCACCAGGATGTTCCCCATGTGGATATCACCATGGAAGACTCCATGGTCATCACAGTGTTTCACAGCTTGAATTAACTGATAGATTAACCAGCGTGCTTTTCCTTCATTCATGTCATCTGAACACATGATATGTTGATTCAAGGTATGGCATGGTTCCGGGTACTCCATTATGAGCATGAAGCTCCTCTTATTCTCAATCCATTCATGCAATTTGATGATGTTGGGGCATAATGGAGGTTGTCCCAACCGAAGCAACATCGCCACTTCTGCAAGCACAGGTTTGGAATGACCAGCCTAGATAAAAACAAACAGTTGGCTTTGAGTAACTCATTACTTAGAAGATAGGTAGAATGATGAACATCATTGTATTTCGATTTGCACTTAAAGGGATAGTTCAGCCAAAAATGAAAATTCTGTCATTAATTACTCACCCTCATGTCGTTCCAAACCAGTAAGACCTCCATTCATCTTCAGAACACAAATTAAAATATTTTTGATGAATTCTGAGAGCTCTCTGACCCTCCCATAGACAGCAATGTAATAAATACGATCAAGGTCCAGAAACATAGCAAGGACATCGGTAAAATAATCCATGTGACATCAGGGGTTCAACCATAATTTTTACGAAGCTAAGAGCTACTTTTTGTGCACAAAGAAACGTAATCCACTGAATGGAAACAACGTATGATGTTCTGTGTCAGCTGCGCTTTGACAGAATTTTTTTGGGTGAACTTTCCTTTTAAAGGGATAGTTCACCCAAAAATTTAAATTCTGTCATCATTTACTCACCCTCAAGTAGTTCCAAACCTGTATGAATGTCTTTGTTCTGCCGAACACAAAGAAAGATATTCTGAAGAATGTGGGAACAGAGCAGTTCTGGGGCACCATTGACTTCCATAGTATTTTTTTTCCTAATATGGAAGTCAATGGTGCCCCAAAACAGCCTGGTTACAAACTTTCTTCAAAATATCTTCCTTTGTGTTCAGCAGAACAAAGACATTCATACAGGTTTGGAACTACTTGAGGGTGAGTAAATGATGACATAATTTTAATTTTTGGGTGAACTATCCCTTTAAATCTTTGTTGTCTATTTCATTTCTGCTTTATGTTAGCTACAGGTATTTACAGCAATAGTCACTCGAACAACTAAATATTCCTTAGATTTGTCAACTTACAACGTCAAGATAACGGTCAGCTTGGCGCTTGTGGATGTACTTCATGGCAACCTGTGAATGGCAAAAACAGTTAAATTTTCCAAACATACTAAAGTGCCAGACATGCACATCTACAGTGTGTTTAAATCTAGACAGAGGACACACATCTCTACATCTGGAGCAAAATGTTGGTACAAGTCAATAAAAGTGCTTTACCTTAATTCTGTCACTAAATATGTGGGATCCCTCATACACTATGCCAAAACTTCCACATCCTAGTAGCTCTCCCACTACAAAGAGAGACACTTTAGATCCTGAAAAACAGACAGGAAAAAGAACATGGCCATACATGAGTTTCCTTTCATTGTCTGATATGATCAAATGAGATCCATTTAAAGAGTCTTAAAAAAAACTTATTTTTTTTATTTTTATTCAGATCCACTGTAAATTAGGTACAATCAATTATACAAAGGGAAGTTAGAGAGTATCATATTTACAGTCTAAATAATGATAAGCAGAAAGGAATGCAGAAAATAGCAGAGGGCAGAAATATCACGAAACAAAGGTTATAATGACTCACCACAATCCAGACTGATCTCCAAATCCGATGAATCTGACACATGTGACAACGCTGGAGTGGCTGGATCTGGGTTGGCCTCTTGCACAGATGGGGACTGGAGAGCTGCACAGACCTGGTCAGATCTGGTCTGACACCCTGGCTCAGGCTCAACAGAAATGGTGCCATCTGCTAACTTCATCCCAGAATCATCTAGATCCACCTGTGGTGTAGAATGCTGGACTCTCTTCGAGTCACGACAGAGGAAGAGGTGCTTACAGCCTTACAGCATCTCCTGAAGAACGCATGGACTGCTTTCTTCTTCCTCTGTTTTTTAGGTTTTTCTAAAATGAAGAAAAATGTAACTATTAAAAGTGAAAATAGTACAACAAACAAGTTACATGCAGTGAATCAGAATTACAACCGCAAGTAATAATAGAGAATAGAACATATAAATAAAATAAAAATAAAAATAAAAGATGGTAGAAATAACAAACCAAAGTAATGATGACTCACCATCACCCAGATCAGAACTGGACGGATCTGCCACAGGTGGCGACTCAGGATCGGCCAGATCTGTGTTCGTCGTTTGCTCAGTCCTGGAGGGACCTGGCACACACAACGACTCAACATCTTCACAGACCTGGCCTGGCAGACGCACCAGCTCAGGGTCAGAAGGATCTATATCAGCTGTTGGTGTGATTCTGAAGGGACTTGGGGCAGGAATTAGCTCTGAATAATCTTGCTCCGGCTGTGGTGTAAGATACACCACACTGTTTGGATCACAGCGATGGAAAGGGCGATTTACAGCCTTCCATACTCTCCGACAGACAGCATAGACTTCTTTCATCTTCCTCCCTTTTGCAGGTTTTTCTAAAATAAAGAAAAAATAATAGTAACTTAAGAATCTCTGACTACAGATGAAATACAAATCAATTCCAGAAAAATAAATGTTGCTTTTATTTGATGCTTTTATTAAATTTAGCTTTTTTTTATTTGATTTGATAAAGAAATTTAAGTTCATAGTACTGAAATGCTGAGAGTTCTTTTCAAAATGAGGTCAAGAACACAAAAATAAAATTGTCTCTGTAATAAATGCACCTGCAATAACCAGCTCACCTCTTGGGCTGTTCTCCACACTGTCTGTAGGACAAGCCTTCATGCCACCTTGATTATCTGAGCTCACGCTCCCTGAACCTCCTGTTGTTGTCTCGACAGGCTTTTTGTCAGTTGTCACCTCTTCGACGCTGACAGAGCCAGACATTATGTCAGAGGTAAGTCTGATCATCTCCAGCCTATCCACACCTTCACTCCTAACTTCACTGCACTCAGTGAAAAACACAGATGTCGTGGACATTCTGTTTGATTATGTTATAAACCTAGAACACACTGTGTGTAAGTCTAAACAGACTTCGTGTCTGTACACTGTGTATCTACTAAAGCGTTTCAGTCAGTAGAATCACTTTCTGTCGATACTCTACACTGGTTCTAACTCACGAAATTCGCTTTAACTCTAGTTCGAAGCTTGAGCGTGTCACGTGACCGCTAACCATTGACGGTCTTTTTTTTCACAGCTGAACAGCACACAGTTTTGTCCTGTTGTTGCTGTGTTAAATATAATTGAAATATATACTATAACTTAAACATGCTGCACATACTGTACGTCCTCAGGTAAACGTCAGGCGCAGGTTTTATTTCGTCGGAGAGCACACATGAACATGACAATCCTCTTTACTTGTCTCAGAGACACGTGTGATTTTGTGAGCTTTTTGTAAGAAACAGGTCAGAAACATCACTAGAGAAAGAGAAAGAAAGAGAGAGCACGGTAATATATTTATTTACTTAATTTCATAGTGTATAATGTTAGTATTTCGAATTAATATCGCAGTTTTATGAATTACTTAACTCACTGAGGAACTAATCGTTGAGCAATTGATAATTTTCAAAACATTAATTTGTCCATTAGAAATCGGCGACGACAGACAGTTGTTGAGGCTTTGTAGTGTGACAGAAGGGGTTTGTTAGGTCTAACGTTATACTGGGTTGATAATGAAAATTAAATATAAAATATTTTTTTTAACAGTTCATGATTCCCCGAATGAAGAAATGAAATTGCATTTGAGATTTTGATTTCGAGAAGCCACTTGAAAGTTTGATTTATTATTTGATAATTTGATAATTTTAATTTTAATTTTGTTAGGACAAAACTTCCATAGCTAGGCATTCATGATCAAGCACCAGAACTACCTGTTTTATAAATATCCATTATAGTAATATCTTGTGATGTTTCATTTACACGACCTAAATATTTGTCTTATCAGTTGTCTATTTTCTGGATTGTGCTTATTCACTAAAATATTCATTATAGCATTATTTGCTAATGCAGTAGTGAAAATGCTATTAATTTGGCTAATTGTAACATTTGATACCAGCTCATCTGAAAGAGTTCAGTTTTTATTGGACACTTGGTCTATAGTTTATAGTTTTACTTTTGAATTGAAAGAAATGAGGAAGCCGACTCTGCTGTAATTATTGGTGGATCTCAAAATTCGTGCTGTACCAATAATTTGTTCCTATGTTAATAACAAATGGCAAACAGAGTGGGATCTATATACAATGAATAAACTCCATAAAATTAGCCGTTTTATATAATGTTGGAAAAATAATTTTCTATCAATTTTCTAACCAATGGGATCAGATTGTTTATACCCGCTGTAGAATTGGTCATTCCAGGATGACACAAAGTATTTAATACTAGAGGAAGATCCTCCAACATGTTCTCTCTGCCGAATCCCTTTAACCATTAAGCATGTTTTATTAGATTGTGCTGGTTTTAACTCATTGAGAATTTTTAAGCCAAATACAGTTTTGGAGTTTTTAGCAAAAATAAATTATAAAAACATGATATAATTCAGCCATAATATTTCTCGCCATGAAAATAGCCATAGAAGCTGGAATGGCATTAAAAACTAACAATAGTTTTACTTTCCATTAATAAATTACAGGTCATATTATTGTAATTCATATCTTTATATAAAATCATACATTTATTTGTTTTTTTCTTGTCTGAACATTTATTAGATGTGTCTCTTGTTTTTGCTCAGATGCATCATTCCCTTCAATTGGCTCAACATCAAATCCTTCTCTGGTCGACTCAAGAAGGATTCTGAAGATGTGATGACCTGACTGATAAGAAAATGGCCAAATTCGTAAGTCAAGCTCATCACTGTTCAACAAACTTTGCCATTTGAATTCAAAATATAATTTTACTATTGAGCTAGAGCTGCTTTGCAGCAAAGTTTAGATTTGCCTAATTTTTGAAGTTTGCATAATTGATTCTGACATTTTACTGTATAACTTGACTACGGTGTGTTCAAAGGATTGTAGTGTTTAAGAACATGCCAGATCCAATTAAGTATAATTAAGTAATTTTGGCTAACACTTATTGATTTTCTTGAAAGTTGCATGTTTGGAATCATAGGTAAAGACAACAATTTGTTGTTATTATTGTTATTATAGGTAATTGCTTCTAAAGTACCAGTGATGGTAAATAAGTCATTGTGATTATAAATTCCACTTCCAAAGCCTCGTCTCACAACACTCAGTGTACATTATTCATAAATAACATATGGTTGTTGATATGCATTTTGCATAATGTCGACTTTTCCTTTCAGGTAATGGGTTTTATTGTGCTACTTGAGATTTAATGATAGGCTTTCACTCATGTGCTTAATTGGTGACAGGGTGCTTTATTACACTATTTGTTATATGTTATTATTATGGTGTCCATGCATAGTTTGGGTATAAGACTCTGAGCTGTGTGACATACCCCACACTTTTTGGTAACTGCTTTAGTGATATAAATAGCAAATCATTCTACAGAAAGTGCTATTTAGACTTCACACAATTTCACTGTGTGAAGTAATACTTTCTCACAACCTGAATTAGAATCTTTTTTCAACCCAAATGTTTAATATTTACTGTTTTCCTACATTTATTAGGTATAACTTTAGACAAAATATGGGTGGTTTATTCCTACTAATAAGGATAAAATAATTAATTAGTGATTTTGATTAATCTTTGACTCCTACAAGAAACACTTCGATAAAGTGTCAAATTATATGTTTCACCTGTTCCTTACTTGCATTTTTATTTACTTACTTGCATCAATTATTAGGTTGTTGATTATTTCATTATCACAATGAAGATTTCGCATTAATAGCACCTTTAAAAAGGTGGCATACACATCAGTTGTGCTTCATATATTTGCTCTACAGCACTGGTGCTCCCTGGAGTATATTAATATTCATTTTATCTTCCTTGGTACCTTGTATTTAGCTTAATGCAATGTTTTATGCAGTAGGTGGTCTGGTTTCGCCTTCTGCTTTTTGCCTTCTGCTTTTTGCCTGACAAATACGTCTCAACATGTGTTGTATTATTCAGCAGTCGGACAAAAAAAGTGCTGAGTACAGTTGCACAAAATATCTTTATTATGCTGCTAAAGAAATATTACTGGGGATTCAAGTGGCCTTCCCTCAAACACAGTTTCTTGGTGGTTAAAATTAGTAATAAATATAATGCATTTATGCAATTATTGTAAAACTAGCAATTTTAAGATAAGCTGTTTGCAGTATTATGTTTGTGCTTTTGTGTGTTATGAGGAAATTTTGTTGAGGAATGCTGAGTTTGAACTGGAGAAAGCAATGATGAGAGGGAAGAGGGAAAAGAACATCTCACACAGTTGACAAGACCACAGATTTGAATTTCATGAACTATGGATCACAGATTTGACTCGCCTAAATCCTAAACAGAAATGCAAAAAAACACATTAAGTGTGGGTAGTTCCTCCTGGAGTCGAGCGTACGTATCTTTTCCATATATATGTGTATAGTATAATTTCTACAACACATCCAGCAGCTCTTTTCTATAATAGCCTGCAAAGAGTGAATCACAAAGGCTAGTAATGATCTGTTAGGTCCCCAGCCAAAGCCCTAGCAAAAGGTTTAAAAACATGTCTTCACCTAATAAACCTGTCACCATGGAGACTCAGACAGACCCTGTTCTCAAAAAAAAAAGAACTTTGTTTTAAAAGTCCTCTCCTTTCACAGATGCATGGTGGTGGATTGAATAAACCACTCTGAGCATTGCACTGTTACACTGATCTTGTCAGTTTGTGGAAAGTCTTGACCTATTCATTTAATGTGATTATGATCATTACAGTATCAATCTTGCAATAACGGATAAAGAGGTAATATACTTACCTACAGGCAAAGTTAAAAAGTAAGCGAAAAATTGTGCCATTGTCAATTATGACTTGAATTAACCAATTAAAAATCAAATGTATTAATATAAAATGTTTTATTTTGATTGAATAGTATAATACTAATATACACTAATAGTACACTAAATAAATATACTAATAAACAAGTTTATTTATTTTACAATATATATTTTATTGTTTTTAATAATAATTGTGTATCAATTATTTTAATTGAATAGTATACTAATATATACTAATACTATTCTAAATAAATATACAAAAATAATAGTGTTTTTATTAATTTAAGCCAATTTTAAAGATCCTGTTGGGTTTTGTTGTTGTTATCATATTTCAAATAAATGTTTAACATTAACTTTATTATGAGCCTGAAAAAACTCAGAAAACTGAAAAATAATAATTTGCAAATAAGGATTATTAGACTAGGTTTTTACAAATAAATAATATTTCAGTCTTTCTACTTTGGACTCATGTTTAATTCTATGTGTTACTTGCCAATTCTTTGTAATTAATTATGAAATGAATTGTGAATTTTGTGAAAATTGTTTAAAAGTAAACCCTACTACAACATTTTTCACCAGTACATGCATGTTTTGACTAGCCAGCAATGCCCAGAATGGTAGTTACAGCATCTGCCAGCAGTGGCTAACTGAGCTGTGCCAATCAATCAAACCTTGAGCCTTATGAAGTTAGCTATACAGAGCAGAGATCTGTGCTTTGACTGTCATGAATTCTGCAGTCTGTTGCTGCCTGAGGGTACAGCTATCCATGTTTGTGGCTACATTCTTCTTCAGGATTTCACAGACAGACCACACTGACCTTGAGATGATCAAAATAAAATGCACATTTGGAAAACGATGACATCATCTTCACATTGTAAAGAGGACTTTGCGTTACTGGTATGTAAATATCATACTTTCTTGTGAGATTCGCCACCATCCCCTGTGTATCTTTGATATTATGCTGTGTATAAGCAGAATAAACTTGTCACTCCGACAACGGCCGCAAAATCCTGGGGCTGTGATGCACATCTTTGTATTCTTAAAAACCTCTTTGGGTCAAACCCAGTCACAGAAGAAAATATTGACCTCTGACACAGAATTGTTTAAAGAAAGCACGGAGATTCTGTCATCGTCCAATTGTTGTCATGCTTTCATCTCTCTGATTTACAGGATGGTGCTACACGGTTGTTCGCTAAACACTCAGATCAATACTGACTCTCATTTTTAGCTGGATGACTTTGACAATGGCTGTTTTCAGTGCTAGTGGGTTTGTCTTTTAAAAGATGGAAGAGACTTCTAACGTACTTTGAGTATAAACTGTTAATAAAACGATTAGGTCTCTCCTGTTCAATGTGATTTCAATTGGACTTGATAATACCGAACATTAATATTTACCCATGCCATATTGATTTCTCTGGAGCCGTGCCCCGCTCTTAGAGATTTTTGGAGTGACACCAGCATGATTCAATCGCGGACAGAAGGTTTTGATCTAATTTTCTTCCTCTCATTGGCACAGATGCAACGGTAGATTTAGCTAAACCTCCGATCGATACAGCTCCCTGCTTCTTGCATCTCTCCCACAGCTTAGCATTTCCCCTGCAGGGAAAGATCCCCTCGTTTTTGCCTGGAGAGGTGGACACATCAGCTTTTTATATCTCAGCACTAAAAGCTCATGAAATGTTTACAGAATAAATCTATTATACTAATGCTATCTGCAATATCTTATTTTCTTTCGCAAAAAAACAAAAAACAAAAATAAACAATTCCTCTCTTTTAAGGAATAGTTCACCCAAAATTGAAAATCTGCTGAATATTCACCCAAGATGTAGATGAGTTTGTTTCTTTATCAGAACAGATTTGGAGAAATTCACCAATACATCACTTGCTAACTAATGGATCCACTGCAGTGAATGGGTGCCGTCAGAATGATGGTTCAAACAGCTGATAAAAACAGCACAATAACTCCAATATCCAGTTCATCAATTAACATATTGTCAAGTAAAAAGCTGCATTTTTGTATGAAACAAATCCATTATTGAGGCACTTTGATGCTAAATTGTTGCTTCTGGCCAAAATACCATTCCATAATCCATAATGTTTACTTCAGTGAAAAAGTCCTTCCCCTCGTATCCTCTCACATCAAAATCTACTGACATATTTGTTTAGAACTGTTTTGGGCTGTTTTCACTTGTAAACAGTGCTTGATCTGTGTTTTTTTTATCAGCTGTCTGAACTCTCATTCCGACGGCACCCATTCACTGCAGAGGATCCATTGTTGATATCTCATCTACATCTTGGATGGCCTGAGGGGTGAGTACATTTTCAATCAATACAATTCACTGCACTCTTCCAGCTGGTTAGGTGCCAAGACCTATATTTATTCAAACATTGCAAAGGTTGGTCTGCACTCTAAATTCTTTTATTTGAATTAAAGCAGGGGATAAAAGACAAACGTTCTGGCTATCTGCCTTCGTCAGTGTCACACTGCGTCAGTGTTCGAGTGAAGACCAACCTTTGCAGTGTTTGAGTACAACTTTAATTTTTAGGTGAACTATTCCTTTAAGTGTACCAGTGAGATGTTTGCAGATTTTTATTTATGGCATAATAAAGATTGAATTTTTATTCAAAATTGCATTACATTAACCTACAGTTTGCGACATGTCATTGGTAATGCTAATGGCGGACCTTGAGTTGTCTAAAGAATTTTCAAGTGGCAAAATATGAATTTACATACACCTTGTTAATCTTACTCATCTGAAATTAATGGACGCCCACAACAACAGACGACCTCACAGGTGTTTACTCTACACGAGTCAATAACGACAGAACCCTTCAATTACATTCTACAGGGGATGCGGAAGAAGCATTTGTCTGAGACAATTGGCAGAAGATTGAATTGATTACCTGATTATGAAGAGACAGAGTTATTATTGTCATAACTCACTCCCCATTACAGTTCTTCGGCTCTGCAGACAGGCTATAAAAAGCATTATGGCTGTAATGTGGATATGGCGTGTTTACCACCTGTTCTGCAGGGAATAGCTGGCTTAGTTTAGATATCATCAAGATCGTTTTGCTCTGTGGTGAGAGAATCCTATTTTTACCGCATATTTTTGCACCCCTTGTCTTATTTGAATTAAAGGAATAGTTCACCTAGGAATGAGAAATCCGTCATCCTACTCGCCTTCATGTCTTTTCATAGCCGTATGACTTTCATTCTTCTGAGGAAAACAGAAGAAAATATTTATAGCATATTTCTGAGCTGCTCTTTTCCATACAGTGAAAGTGAATGATGACCACAGCTGTCAAGTTCTTCAAACAGAGCTATGGTATACTATAATTTCCTGTTTGGTGAATATGATCAAAAATGCTGGCATTGGCTGGCAACTTCTCTGGCGGGGAAAACAAACCTTATTTTAGGCTTTTAACCAAAAAAACCTGTTCAAAAACCCTAATGACTTTCGGAGGATTTATTTATTTTTTCCTGTTATAACTGTTATAAGATCTGTTTAAGATCTTCTTAACAATATTTTTTTTTCCAGTTATTTAATTCTATTAATATTTTATAACATTTTGATACCAGTACATCACCCTGACATTTTTTAGATTGACTTTTTCAATTCAGAAACAATAATGAAAAAAATTCTCATCGAGTTAGAAATCTATTTATGTAAGATATGTATTTTTTATTAAATTCATAGATTGGACAAAAGAATGAGCATCTTGTCATTGACTCAAATATCTTCTTTGTGTTCTGAAGAGGAAAAGAAGTCATTTGGGTTTGTAACGACATGAAAGCAAGTAAATTATGACAAAATTCATTTAATTTATGACTAAACTTTCGCTTCCTTTGATAATAAATCCTTTGCAGTTGATTCAGAAATGAAAGCAGTGTAAGGACGAAGAAAAATGCACCAGAAACATTGACTCATACAGCATTCAATACTCCACGGTGCAAGAGATTCAGCACATATTGTTTGGTCAGTTGTTGTTTCCCCTCGCATTTCTCCCCTATAGCACTTGCTGTCAGGAGCTGTGCTCTGCTGTGTTTTACAGTTTTTGCAAGGTGTTGAGGAAATCTAAACATCCTTGCTGTCGGCTACAGCTCACACGCCTTTTGCTGACAGTTTCTGCTGTCAGCTTCCTCCTTCATCCTACTGTCCTCTGTGCAGAGGTGAGGCTTGTATGATTAGTGATGGTGAGGTGCGAGGAGACAGCTGAGGTAGGAGAAAAGAAGGGAGAGAGTCATGAAAGAAGAAGCAAGAGAGGGAGGGAGGGAGATCTATTCAGCTTGTCAGTTTGTGGTCCTGTCAGACACCTGTCCCACTGCTTTCTGATGGTTTGTCCCTTGCTTCACCTTTCTGCTAAGAGGCTGCTGCTCCTTTCTTGTGTGAGAGGCAGGTGTATGCGTGCATTCGTGTGAGTGTTTGTGAGACTCTCTGGACAAATTATGAACCTTGGGTGAAACGACTGTGCTATTCTGTGACACGTGCACCATGTGGTTTTCCAATGCACTGCGAGTCACAAAGTCAGCAAAATGGAAGGTAGCTTAATTGTTTATCAATAGACAATTATGTTTAAACAATCAATACCAGACTGTTTTATACCCAAAACAGCAAAATAACATGTTTTAATTAAAGTTAACATGAATTTAAAATTCAAACTGTGTACTTTTTTAAAGGGACGGTTCAACTAAAAATAAAAATTCTGTAATTTATTCACCCTCCAAACCTGCATGACTTTGAAAAATGTCTTGGACAAAAAACACGATTCTCAAAAAATATCTTATATTGTTTCACAGAAGAAATTACGTCACACAGATTTCGATTTTGACCTTGCCGTTTTGAATTGAAGTGAACTATCCATTTATTTTTATTTTTTATTTTTTGTGAACTATTGTGCATTTGTTTTTCAATGATATGTACTGTGTTCAATATTATTATTATAACTTATTAGTAAATGCATATTTAATTTATTTTTATAAATTAAAACAAATATAAATAATTCATAAATGATCATAAATTAATTACAAATTATTACATCATATGTTCAAATTAATTTGAGTCATGATCTGCTGAATTTGATTTTCTATTTTACTGTGAAATATGAAATATAGAAGTAGGTGGTGAGCTTTGTTTCACGTTCATTTTAAGAAACAATGTATGTTGATCACATGCATTTTGGATTCAACCCGATGATATGGCTTGTCATTATTCTAGTGTGTTGCAGCTGTGCATTTCTGCATCCAATCATGCGGTCAGGGCCATTAGAGCTCTCTCTGTGCTGCCTGCTCAGTGGTGCTGAGGCAACTTTTTCTGTCTTATTTTCCCTCTCCCTTTCCCTCACTCATGCCATCTTCTTTTCTTGCTCTCTCTCCTGCTCGGTTGGTGTGTAATTGGGCCTCAAGTAAATGGAGATTTGTATGGAGATCAGCGCTCAGCGCATCCATGCACACACACACACACACACACCAGGGATAGCTTTTAATCAATGGCCGGAATGAGAGACCTAACATACGATAAAAATCCACCGTTCAGGCATCAGCTTTGACCAGTGCCGAGTCCTTTGTGTCCCAGGTTCTGTAATTGTCTCTGTATCTGATTTCATTTGACTTTTTGATAAGAATATCCTCATTGGCTCTGCCTTGATATTTCCAATCCCATCATCCCTCAGAGAATGATTGACTCTCCTCCTGGCTGCGAACGGCCATCACCGAGGCGTAAAATATTATTTTTATTACCCAGCATTTCCGCAAGCCTCAGTTGAGATCTTTGGCAGATGAGCTGGAAATAAACAGAGGGGGGAGCCAGTGAATCAAAGCTCCTAATATTAAATGATTCGATATTAATTAGGGACAGGCGAGAAGTAATGCATCACGTCTTATTGAAAAGGGCCCCGGAGGATTAAATTAGACTCGCGGGGACGGGGCTAAAAATCACCTAACCTTTTCTCCGTTTTAATATAAGCCATCCAGCGCGGTGGCGGTGTGCTTTTAGCGGCGCTCGTAAAGACGTAAAGGGTTCTGTGAGGAGCTCCACTCCTTCTCTCTAATGATCATTATGCTCTGTGTAAACTGAGAAGCTACTGTTTGCTCTTCCCAATCCCACTCCAAAGGGTCATTCTTCTTCATTATCGCCGTCACAAAGTGCCTGACGATTATTGTGTAATCCAATTTGTTGTATCATTTTCAACAAATTGCTTCAGCTGTCTTTAGCCAGCGAAAAATGTTTATGAGCGCATACGTCCGCATTTCCACACTATATGCTTTTAAGATGCCAATTTCCTTTTCCTTGCTAGTTAGCGACGATGAAATTATGTTTTTCCAGCCCTTTATTCTCTGCGGTATTAGTTTAGCGAGGACATTTCTGGCAGAAAGCTCTTTTTAAAATGCTGCTTTTAATTGCTTCGCTGAATCTGAGCTCCAGGGATAGGCCCCGGCCTTTGCTAATGGACTCCCTCATTTGAGCAGGTAAGACAATTAGCCATATTACTGAGCCCACTTAGCTACAGGCTAACCTGTGTGCTTCTGTGGCACCTAAAGTGCTCTGCTTTGCTGGTGTGGAGCTGAACAAGTCGTGACTGCCAAAAGGCTAGGCTGTTTAAAGGTGGCTTGTTTGCTTTCAGACAAAACCGTGTTTGTTTGTTTGTTTTTTGGATTCGTCGAACACTTTTTGTTCTAAGTGCGATGCCGCGCTCCATCCCAAACCTGACTCCGACCAGAGGCTAGCGCGTTTAACCTTGGCCATGATTGAGAAGCAGATGGTGCACCCTTATGTCTGTTGAGCATAGCAGTGTTCTAATGAATAGGGATGGGTACCGAAACTCGGTATTTAATCGGTCTCGGGGCTAAATTATGAAAGACCGGAGTATCGATAAGCTCTGACCTTATCGGTTCTGCTGTCGGTACTGGAGAAATTATGAAAACACACATTTATTGTTGCTACATATATACATTATCTTGCAAATTCTATCTCACCAGAGTTGCTAGCTGTTTTTATATGCAATAATATTCAAACATTTGTCTATTATGCATTTTTGCTATTCGTAATTCAGAAGCGAGATCGCGCTCACGGGGAGGAGCTTCAGCACGCGCAACATGAAAGCCCTGTTTAATTATGATAGAATAGAGAACTAACTATTAAAACATATGCACTTTATGCCTGTAGCTGTTATATTAAGCTAAGTTTATTTATTTATTTTTGATTTTGGCTTCTAATGATATAGCCGCGTTTCTTCTAGCACAACTTCCTTCCCTTCACAGCGGCGCGCATTCGTTCCTCCCTAAACAACACTTAACGTCAGAATCTGCTCGATCGGTGATTGTTGTAAAATGCCGTCTTTACTGTTGCTAAATTGCGGGACATGTTTGATAATAAAACGTTGAAAGCACAATCCGCACAAGAGACGCTGCTCCCCAGGCTGAAGTGTGTGTGTGTGTGTGTGTGTTTGTGTGCGTGCCTGCGCAGCGCGCTCCAAAACAGACAGGCAAATTACAGTTTGAGCTTCGGGCGCGTCCAAACGATCAAATACACACAAAAATATGTCACAATGGCCAGCTACGAGAGTATTCACTTAAACAGTTTGTCTTAAGTGGACCAGAACTGTTCGGAGAAAATCCGATGTGTGTCAATATATTGCTTTAAAGTGACAGACTGGCGCTTCAGTGTTAATCAAAGAACAAAATGCAAAGAGAAAATCACTCACAGCTCTTAATCTGAATAACGTTATAGCTTTAATAAGCATTAATCTATCAATACATACAGTGAAAACTATGCAGTGTGCATTTACATTTGATTACTTTTAGATTTCTTTTGTAGCTATTACTTGCCTGAACAGTAATGTTAGTAGACCTTCATGGAAAAATTAAAGCACTGTTTATTTCATTTCATTTGTATATTTGTTTTATTGTATTTGTCAGTTTGTTTTTACTTTGTTTCTTTGTTAATATTCTTACTGTATCTTATCTATATAAAACACTAAAAATGCCTGCACACTGGTGCATTTACAAATTGATGTTTTATATTCATTTAATTAAATATTTATTTTACATTTCAGAATATAAAGTAATGTTTATTCAGCTCCTAATTTGTTATTATATATATATATATATATATATATATATATACAGTATAACAAAAAGTACCGATAAGAATACCGTTAAAGTACCGGACCGATAAGCAGTATCGATAAGAGTAGTAATACCGTTAAAACCTTAACGATACCCATCCCTACTAATGAAGTGATGTCTCCATAAACAGCAGACACGGGGTCAGTCAGGCTGCTGCGGGCCCAGAGAGAAGCTGTTGTTGCAACAGTGGACAGGCCTCTGGAGGACTAAATAATGAGCACTCGCTCCCGGTCTCGCTGGCCCTCTGCTGCCAGCTCTCAGCCCTCAGGGACATGACAGAGAAAGACCAAACACACACCTGTACACAGAGGGACAAATGCACAGACGTACTTGTGCAGAGTGAGAGCCTTCTATAAATACAAATGCACAGCAAGCAGTGCAAATACTGGTACACAGACAAGGAAATAAGTATATTTGTAGAGGTTGTATGTCCATCTACGTAGATGTAGAGGTTTGGTATTTGCTAAGGCTGTCAATCAATTAAAATTTGATATACGGATTCATTATTTAAATTATTTGCAGTTACTTGCACGTATATCAATTTTTGCAGAGGAAAGCCTCGAAAGGTGATTGGTTATTATATATGGCTGTTACTTATATGGTTACCAAATGTTGTAGCAATTTTCTATTTTAATAAAGGTATGAAACAAAAGTCTTTTGAAGATTTATTTTCTTGCAAGGCAAGTTGACAGTCATACAGTCATTACTGCAAAGTGCGGCCAAGAGAAATATGTTGATTCAGGATTTATACCCTCCGGATGCTTCTCTTTCATCCAGTCGTAACACATTTTCAACATATCTGTCCATTTAAGGTATCTAACTAATATATCTAAATATGTCCCCTGAATGCGTTTCTAAGTATTTAATGCAAATAATTTTCTTAGAAGCGCGAATGTAGGAGCTCTAAAATAACACTTCTTGTCTCACTTACAGCTACACACACACACTTCCTGTTGGTTTTTTAGCACATTAAATAACTCAATTATACTGATGAGGCATTTAGACAGTTTAAAGAACACTGTTTGTAAAGTAAAGCAAATAATACCTATAATAATAAAATTTCCCTCACACCAATATTCTTCACAATATCTTTTTATGTTTAACAGAATAAAGAAATTCATTCAGGTTTGGAACACATAGGGGTGAGTAAATAATGACAAGGTGAACTGTCCCTTTTAAGAGCATACTGTAGGCTTCTCAACAAAATGTAAACAATAAAATTACTATTAAAAAGCAAAAATACTAATAAGTTAACCCATGTTTTGGCCAGCACATAAATTGCAAACATTTGTATATACATTTGAATTATTTATATGCATATATTGTCATAAATCTTATTACTGTGTGTGAATATGTATGTGTATTTGAATTATTTTACCCTGGTTTTATATTGATTTAATATATGCAGTCGCTGTGTGACTGTAATGCTGTGCAAAGGGTGATGTTGAAGCGTCATTAATTTCTTGTGGTACCAGGGAGCGCTTCTCTCTTTAACTGCCGAAGAGTCTGCATTATCTTCCCAAGTTAACTGATAAGGAGTAGCTTCCTGATGAGAAATAGCTATGTTTTGTGTTAATCTAAGGCCTACACTGTCCGGTCCAAACTTATTAGTGCATTTTTATTTTGTATAATTAATACTGAATGTAATTTTGACTAAAATAACATGTCAAATTGAAAGTCCTAGTAGTTATGACTAATAATCAGAGGAGCAGGAGGCTGTAAAATATATGAAAAAGAAAACACATGTTTTATTTTCAGTGCATAGTGAGTAAAATCACAATATCTTTTCTTGTATTTCCTTTTAAGTCAAAATTCAGCTGGGGAGTGTGATGGTGCGAGGCATCTTTATTATGAGAGCTCCCGAGGAAGAAATAGAATAGGCATCTGAAGTCATTCACAGCAAGATATAAAAAGCACACAATCTCCAAACATCTCCTTTAAAGCACAAATGAAACAAAGAATTCAGTGTCCGTGGCAGGAAGCTACTCCTTATCAGTTAACTTTTGAAGATAATGCAGACACTCCTGCAATTACAGAGAGAGACACGCTCCCTGGTACCAGAAGAAATTAATGAAACTTCAACATCACCCTTTGCACAGCATTACAGTCTTATGGAAACTGCATATATTAGAACACCAAATCAATATAAAACGAGGGTAAAATAAGTCAAATTAATGTACAAATATATATATATATATATATATATATATGTATGTATATGTGTGTGTGTGTGTGTGTGTGTGTGTATTAAAGCTAGTAAATAAAGCATATACAGTATATATTAGGGATGGGACGATACACCTACCTCCCGATTCGATACTATCACGATACTTGGGTGCCGATACGATATGTATTGCGATTCGATATTGCAATGTGTTGCGATTTTTGTTTTTAACTCTAGACCATGGGAAAAAGTTGAAATACTTGATTATACCCTTAAAAGAGACTGTATATGATAAGTCATACTAACAAAAACAATGCATCACATCTTTCTGAACTTTTATTTCAGGAGCACACACATACACGGTGTATAGGAGTACCTTAAACCATGAAACTTTAAAGTACCAAAACCCTGAACTTGCACATGAATATAATAGTCAAATGTTCAACAAAATGAGTAGAAAAAATACTTTCTGAAATAAAATAAAGTGCTATGTTACCTTGCATACCGTTTCAGTCATGTTTAGTCATGTTTTCCCGGCAGTGTGTCAAAACGTGAAGGTACAGAAAGAATTCTGGAAGTGGTTTGATCCTCTGCCTCCGTCATGGTTTTGCTTTCTCGCGCCGGCTTTAAACGTATATGACGTCATCTAATGCACGCAGACCGATCACTGTATGACATCAAAGCACCGCGAGAGCTACAGAGAGCAGACAGCTCTCACTGATCTATATAATGACTGCTCCGCATGCTTTCGAATCGCTTTCGCAGTACTTTTGTCATACGCTGATCGTCTGCGCGGTGCTGCTCCAAGTCAAACACACTTATACATTTTGCCCTCTGTTGGAATTACAAAGGGCTAACTTCTCCCCACCACCTCTTAGGAAAAATAAAGTAATTAAATATGAATCAGAGCATGTGAGCGGAGCGGAGCGTGGAGCGAGCGCGGAGCGGAGCGTGCGAAATATAGTCGGAGCGCGGAGCGGATTTTTATCCAAAGGCCGGAGCGATCGCTCTGTCTCGCTCCGGTTCCGCTCCGATACCGCTCACACCACGAGTCTAGGGCATGCACAAATCCACCCAGAATTCACCTGTGCTTTCAACAATTAACAAAACTGTCAGCCTACACTTCAAAAATCGTTCGTTGTGAAGGAGAGATGGAGTTCGTGAAATATTTCCAAAAGCAAACCGACAGGTCATGCAGGTGCACAATTCCTGTCAAAAAAAATAGATGATAACGATGTTGAACATGATCAGGAATGTGGTGATACGATTTCAATAAGTAAGGATTCGTATTTTAATCTAAAAAGACACATCATGCGGAACCATGAAGAACATGGAGAGGCCAGAGCAAAACGTGAGCATTTTGAATATGGTTGAAATAGGAAATATTGGCTAATAATCAATTAAATAAGTTTTGTCATACGAATATTTTAATGTAGCCTACTTAACCCTGTCCGTGATTTTTTATTTCATAGAGAAAGAGACATAAATATATGTTCTATTTTGACTGATGTTGCTGTGAGTTCTTTATAGGATATAGGCTGCGTGGCGGACGCGTGTTGATTTTCCTTTCCGCGCCTGTTAACAGATTAGAGCAGCCACACTGCCTGCGGGATATGCACGTATCAGGTGCGCGCATGGGCGGCGCTAGGGAGGAGCTAGCAGGTGCTCCAGCACCCCCAAGAAAAACCAAAGCACCCCCATAAAAAATGAAATAAAATAAAAACATTTGACTCATTAAACACATGCATAAATACTGCAATTCAATAACGTGATTTGCAGTCGCACGTAATGTCAGCATTTTATTTAAAAAACGGATCGGTTCCTTGTACCAAGTACTATTGGCCTGCCCCCGACTAAAGATTTTTCTAGTCAACTATTCGCACGTTTATATTAAATTGATAGTATAATAACCATTTAGGTTATTGTTTATGCCTATTATTTAGGCATTTAGTCGTATTATTCTGCGCTCAAACGCACGCATAACGCTTGCCGCAAAACACTGGCTAAAGTAATGATTATGAATGCATCGGGGAAAAATACATTTTACGTATTTATTAATAAACTAGTGCTTTCTCAGACTCAACATCTCCACAGTGGACGTGCCTTTAATAGAGAAATGCACCTATACGGACTACATAATCAGAGAAGATTTTTTTTTTTTTTTTATTTTAATTGGTTTTCAAGCTTTCTGCAGATTTATTTCTTATGTCTGTGAGCTGGTTCATTGTTGTGACTCGCTCCATTCACAGAGACTGAATGAGACGACAGAAAACACATCCAAAAACGACAGGAGTATAAGCTCTTTCCGCTGGAAAAATAAATAAATAAAAATAATTGCGTGCGCGCCCCATGCAGTAGGCTAAGTGCGATAATACTCACACATTCCTCATAAACATTTGAAATGCGCCTATATAGTGATTTTATTATTCATATAAAAATAATAATAATAACAACCTGTTTTGGTCATATTTACTATTAATTGCCCAGCTCCCCCTGTCATTGAACTAGCACCCCCTCAGCACCTGCGTTCAACATTCTCTGGCGCCGCCCCTGGGTGCGCGGTCCAAACACACCGCAACCGCGGCCCCGCGACAGAATAGAAGTGAAGCGGATTTTTCCAAAGCAGTTACGCAACAAACCCGCTCCACGTCCGCCACGCAGACAGTGTGTCCCAAGGCTTCGGTTGAAAACGGCAGGTGTTAGGCATGCACAGGAATTTTAAATGTGAGCGAGCGTGGAGCGATTTCACCGGAGCGGGATGAAATTGTAGGTGAGCGGGGAGCGGAAATGAGCGGAGCGGTCTGCTGTAACTTTGAGCGGTGGAGCGGGGGAGCGAACATCCACGTGAGCGGGGAGCGGAAATTCTCACCGCTCAGCTCCGCTCACATGCTCTGATATGAATCGATTCTGAGGTAAACCAATCGATTTTTAAATCGTTTTAAAAAGAATCGTGATAGTTAGGTGAATCTATTTTTTCTCCCACCCCTAGTATATATATATACACACACACATTTTTGAATGTTATTTTCTGCAATTTATTAATTAAAATATTTACTAGCCAAAACAATATGCCATTCAGATTATATTTTAGTAACATTTTTGCTCTTTAATGATAGCTTTACTATTGAAAGTTGGCTGAAATAAGAGGCTTTTTAATGGCGTACATCTATGTTCAATGAACTTTCAACCTCAAGACCTTGAAATATGTGCCTGTACAGAAACTGACTTTAAAGCTGCAGTCTGTAAGTTTTGCCTCTTTGTCGCCATCTCTGTTTGAAAACCTGTAATTGCAGTTACTTGCGGAATTATCTTCATTGCGTGGGTTGTGAGTTGGCACGGCTCCAGCACGGATGAATCTAATGTTTTGAGTATGTGTGTCAGTCTGTCAGTCACCGCACCGGTGTGAATCCTGTACTTAGTAATTACAGATTCTAGCCTACGTCTTGGAATATATAACAAAATAAGAATTTTCACCGTATATTGTCATCTGAACAAGTAAGTAACAAGTCTGCCACGTTTGTTCTGATCAACTGAGTAAAAAAAAACATTACAATAAATCGCATTACCAATAGTGATTAAGTGTAACGATCGGTTAGCTCATATCACATCAAACTGTGCAAATTAGTATTATTGATATACTTTATTCTCAAATTATTAATGTTAACAACATCAGCATGGCGTGACTATGAGTATAGTGTTCCTGTATAGTGTTCCTGTGGCTCAGTGGTAGAGTATTGCGTTAGCAGCACAAAAGGTTGTGGGTTCAATTTCCAGGGAACACACATACTGATAAAAAAAAAAAAAATGTATAGCCTGAATGCACTGTAAGTCGCTTTGGATAAAAGCGTCTGCTAAATGCATAAATGTAAATGTAAATAGTGTGTATTAGCGTGTAGATTTCAATTTCTGTACAGTCTAATATCTAATTGTCATACCATTCAAATTTCATAAGAAATTCTTTTAACCCAAAAAGCAAACTATGCTCCCTTCGAACTGGTTTTCTTTAAAATACAAATCTTGTGTAATCCTAGGCTATCTGTAATCGGAAGCATATTTAAAACTGGAATATAATTTAATTTCATTCACATGTGTTTCATAAACACATAATCCTTTCTGGATTACAATCCGCCATCAAAATAATTTTTTTGACATATAATTATTCTAGCTGCTGTGAGAAAAGGCTATAAACGATCCTCCACCTGGAGGATCCTCAAATGCGATATAGCCTATACTAGCCGGGAAAACTTCTTTGTTTACAGACGTGATGTAATGACGCGGTGCCATGCTCGAATTTCCCGCGAAAACCTACCCGTACCACTCAAATTAGAAAACATTATTATGAGCTAACCGTTGTGAATCGGGCTAAAGTAAGGCGATAGTTTTGAACACTGGCTGGTTATGTACTTGCTCAAATATTGAATTTGGATAATTTTTAACCAAAAAAAGTTATGGACTGCAGCTTTAAAAACTAAATGTACCTTGAAAAATAAGTGTGATTAAAACATATAACAATTAGCCTCAGTCTCCCATATATGAATAATCATGTTAAGGGAAAGTAATAATAAATGAGATGTTCTGCAAAAGTTTCTGTGCTTTCTGGAAGCAATTCTGAAAGGGCAACATTCATTATTAGCTCTCCAGACATGAGCTAGATCCACAATCACCTCTCAGATAAGACACACAGGTGGCTTCACAAACCAATTATCCAAGAATCCTTCAGATCATCATGTTTCCAGCAGCACCGCTTCAAACTAGAACTGTTAATAATAAATAATAATAGAAACAGGGTGTAAATTCGGCTTCGCACATGTAACCATACCTCCACATGCTCAATGCTCTTTGTCACACAATCTTTCACAAAGTTTCCTCCTGATCTATATTGGGCCCATTTCCAGGTCTGAGCTTTTTAGTTAGACTTTAATATAGATGAGACCCCTCCATTCATAAATAGAACTGTCCTGGATCTTAAGCATAGTTCATTAATTTAAATGCAAAGGAAAGTGTATTGTAAAGACGTATTAGACATGCTGCTCAGGTTAAGCAAACTATCTAGTGTTCTCAAATGACCTTCTTTTAAATAAGAACATTTGATTCACTGCCCAAAAGAGGTATGATTTACTTCTTCCTGAGAGAAAGCAAATGAAGCATACTTAAGAAGAGTACTTGTGGCACGTCAGAGTGCACTTGTGATACCCACGTGAGCTAAGACTTGCTTGTATTAATATTATTACTTCAAGTCACTAGTAAATTAATTAAATACTTGTAGTGCATCTTGGGACAGGAGTGCTACTGCATGTCAATCTTGATTTTGTTTTTAATCTGAAGTGGTCCTGTGTGCACTCAATTTCTTATAATACTCTATGTAACTCTATATGCACCAGGATGTCTGACAAAAGTTGAAAAACCTCTTTGGAATATGTGTGTGTGTGTGTGATTCAACATTAATAAAAATGAATTGCATTGACGACATGAAGGTGAGAAAATGATGACAGTATCTTGTAAAAATGCTGTGAATGCTGACAGTAGTGTGAAAATGCTGCCAAAGTTAAAAATTACACATTGTTGAGGTGCTGAAAGCGATTAAATATTACAGAATTTTATAAAACTGATAATGGTGGCTTTAGAAAGCCTTTGGCAAGGTTTGAGAAATATTGATGTTTAACTTCATAGAGATTAATGTGACTGAAAAAAAAATGCATTTAATGTGATTGCATGCAATGTGGATCATGAGGGCCTCTGATGGTCTTACTTAACCAAAAATTGTGCTTTTTGACTGAAAATTTAAAATGTTAAAATTAGAAAACAGTAAATTACTAAAATGACAGATATGTGTTCTGAAGTTAAATATTTCATAGGCATATATAGCTTGATGTAGAGAAACACTTGTGCACACAATTATTATTGGTGCAACATGATTATTTAAAAAATAAATAACTCACATTAGCTATTTTAAGCTTAAGTTATTCGGTATCATTAATTCTCAGAAACAGCGTACAGAGGCTTTGCTTTAATCAAAATCCAATATTGTCATTTATAAAGTCCCTTTGTCTTCGATAAACAGTGAAAGATCTTTAGTTGCACATAATGGACTTAAGAGGTTTTCATTAATTCAAATTTTTGCATGCTACTTAGATATTGATGCTTTTATGCTTTTACCATGGGCATTCGTACTGTAAGAAGCATCGCAAACCAAAAATTATTTTCAATCATCATGTTGAGAGAAAACAAGTAACTGAAGAACCCTTGATTCTCACACACTTGTTCTCATTTAAATGCATAATGACAAAGCTGCTGTTTGTTTTCAGTGCCGCCACAATAGCTCAACCCACAGACAGCCCACTCCTTCCCCTTCCCGTCTTTGCTTTGGTTTTTGCCACAGAACAGCCAAATCCACCACTAGCATATAATTACTGCCCATTAAGAGACCCCGATCTGTTTTTATGACCCACATTCATTTTTATGTACTCTATTCTGAGAGGCTTCTTCCTCTCTCCCAGGCATTCCTCCCTATTTTTTTCAAAGCCTCTCTCTTAGAGTGTCTGTTTCTTTCTCCTTTCTACCCCCCATCTGCTGTGCTGGCACTTTGATAGTGGAATAGCTGAGGGGACCCACATCCCCTGAGCTCCCCAGTCAATATATCATATCTGTACCTTGAAGGAGATACAGAGGGCAGTCGCAATGCAAATAGGCAAAGATGTACGGTGTACACATTTGACTGCGTTGCTAGTTGAAAGTGGGCGATAAAGGTCAAATGTCTAAAAGCAATTCTCCATCTATCTCACAAATTATGCTGCTTGTCTTTGCACAGATTTTTCTGTGCAGCACTGTTGGCGCAAATTAATGCATTGTCATTAACAATCCGATATTAAAAAGTTTATTTACCAAATTTCTCCAAATGTGGGCTCAGTAATGTTTTGTAATCATAATAGTTTACTCACAAGGAAGGGAATAGTACTTTTGAGAAAACATGATTCTATGTGCATCAGCCTTCTGTCTTCTAAAATGTGTTTTTAAAAAGAGAAAATGTGAAAAGATTTTTTATTTTAAAATTTATTATAAAATAATAATTTTATATTATTTATTTATATTCTTTGTTTATGTACTTAGTATTTATGTACTTAGTAATAATATATTAATATATTTTCAAGATGATATTTGACACCTTTTAAAAATATATATATATTTTTTTTACAATATGAATCAGGTCTTTATATATTATATAAAATATATTGCTCCTTTAAAAAGGCGACCATCATATTTGGGGATCTGTGTCATAATTTTTTTTGAAAAGCCCTGTTCTAGGAAAAGTTGTTTGAGATCACATGACACATGACGTGAGTTAATAATTTTAATAATAATAACAATAATAATGTGTTTATCTAGCAATTTTATCCACTACTCAAAGTGCTTTACACAATGTAGGCATAAAAGTATATCTAGACAAAACAAACAATTAGGGATACATGATATTGGATTTTTGCCAATATCTGATATGCCGATATTTTTCAACTCATTTTAGCCTATAGCCGATGCCGATACCGATATATTTCCTTTTGTATGGAAATAACACCAAGTCTCTCCTGTGCAGAATTTATAAACAAATTATTTTTAAGTTTGGTTAGTTTTTAAAAAGAGCTTATTTGTTAGAATTAAATAAACAATAATTAAGTTATTTTATAATGACAGTACACTGAAGATTTGAAAATAACTATAAATAAACTATATTCAATCGCTGCATTTTATTTATTTTTTCTCTCTCAGAAAGATGCAGTGGTAACCTTAACATTTTATTTTAAGATTTTAAAAAAATGTATGGTCTAACGCAAAAGAGTTGTAAAAATTCTGAAAATCTTTTAGAGCTCATAATTTGTTTAAAAAATATAACATTAATGAATAAATCAGTATATAAAAAAGTATTTGTGTCATGTTTGTGATTATTTTTTTTTCTTCATGTAAGCTATAGCTTCTGACCTTTAAATCAAAAGATACTCATGATTTTATGGCATCAATTACTGCTTTATTTAATCAGAAACACAGTCTAAATATTATTTGTGTATTGTGCTTTCATTTTATTAGAAGTAGGCCAACAGCACCCCCTACGGAATGAAAACTCCTTACAGAACGGGCATTAGGACCCGGGGGAGGCTGCCACTGCACGTGCTATGTTGACTGTATTACACACCGAACGCGTCATTCTTTACGTGCATTCTCAGTTTAAATGCAGCTATCCTAAACCTTGAATCTAATCATCATTCAGGCAAAACTTTGCTTCAAGAATGAGCCACACTGCTGACGTGATCTAATCGCTAGCACACCCTGAGCACATGTGAGTTAATGTATTCCTCTTATCGGCAAGACATATCAGCATAATTTTTCACATCAGTCCGATGCCGATATTTACTAGGGAGGGATGCATCGATCCAATAGTCAGTATCGATATCGGCTCCGATACTGGCATTTTCTTCCGGATCGGGTATCGGTCAGATGAGACCAATCCAAATCCGATATTTGTGCGTATACTATTCTGTGTTATTGTTAAGCCCCACGAAAGCACAAAAACATTATAAAGCACCATAAAGTCAAAGTCCAAGTGTTTTGAGGTACAGATGAATATTTTAAGTCGTTAAATTCAAGTTCACGTAAACTCTTCTCTCCGCTGCCGCTGTCATCCTCCATTCAGCATTCAAACTGCGTGTCGCGTTTGGTTACTACAGTAAAAACAATGAAATTCTCTCCAAGAGCACACAGTAACTGAAATTTAAAACTGTTAAAAGAAAAGGCTCAATAAACTATAGCACAGATGTAATACACTATGTATCAGTATCTCTTCCCTTTGTGCTTTGAAATTTTTTATGCGGTGAGCAGCACGCTGTGACTCCTTGTTGCTTCAAGCACATCATTCTGCGCATGGGATGCGCATAAGTGCTTTGTGCCGCTCTGTATTGGAGCTTTTCGTATTATAATACTTTGTACAATGAAAAATTATTTATAGCGCTTCTTGTTCTGTCCTATCAAGGCTATTAATAATCTAATGTATAGCACAGTAATGGAGGCAGCAACATATGATAGATAGGACTCCTATCTATCATATGTTGCTGCCTTCATTACTGTGTTATACATTTAAAAGAAATGTCTTTTAATTTTATAGTTTATATTTATATATAAATACATTTACTTGTTTTCATTAATGTATTTTACAACAATACAAAGAGCAATGTGTAATATTTTACCAGATTTAGTCCTACACTTATTCACTTTTATTTGTTCCCCACTAAATAATGTTTTTTCACTAAATGTTTAGATTTTATAAAATTGTGCTCTCATGATTTTTCTAGAATAACTTTTGCTGCAAAATTATCCACTAACCTAGTTTATAATAGTATTTTTTGTCATACATTATGAATGTATATATTTTTTTCATTTGTTATTTTTCATTAAAATGAAGTTGTCTATATTTAGTAATTGTGTTTAACACACAAAAGTGTGACGATCAGGTCAACACACAGAAGTATAGAAATTCTACATTGATTTAAAAAAAAACTGCTCTGTATCGGATCGGATCGGAATCGGCCAATACTCAGAATTTTCTGGATCGGATCGATCCAATAGCCAATAGCCTTTGTGGTTATTGTGCCGAAGCATAGCGCAATCATGCTTGCGGCGACCCGAGTTTGATTCCCGTCTCGAGGTCCTTTGCTGATCCTGCTTCCCTCTGTCCGCCTGATAATTTCCTGTTATTTCTCTACTGTCCTGTCCAATAAAGCATTAAAAAGCCCATAAAAATAACTAAAAAGAAACAAACTTAGGTGAAGAAAAGTCAGTATAACTTATTGAGCGCACCTTTCCGATTTTCTGTGGTGTAGCTGTTGCTTTTGTTTCTTTCAAGAGGTGCAGAAGTAGAGTGTTTTCTAACCAGAGTTATGAAACTGAACAAGGCCTGTTTTGTTCTCAGGGCAGGTTTCCACGATAACGGCGAAATATCACTTTCAAAGGTGTGGTGTAATGCTAGCCACAGGCTCCAGGTAGATTGGGCCTTCACTTCGTTTCTGCAACACCTATTTTTTGATGGTGCAGGTGTGCAGTCCAGATTAAGGTCCTCATATTAAACTCCCCAACCTAGAAAGGGAGTCGCCAATCAGTTCACATTTCTCACCCTCTGCTTTTCCTGAAGCTCTCGAGCTTGCTTTAAAAAAGGCCATGGGCTTACCATATTAAAGTTACTGAGTCAAAATGAAGGCAGATCAAGGTTAACGTTTCTTCTGCATCTCGCAGGAGGTGATAGCACATACAAATAAGACAAAGTTGTAACACATTCATACATTGTTGTTAACGAATCATGAGTCCTGTCAACCCGTTCAGCTTTGCAATCTAATGTAATGTATAATACATGCTGAAATATGCCTTCTTACTAGATTCCACCTATATATATATATATATATATATATATATATATATATATATACTGTGTATATATATATATATATATATATATATATATATATATACACACTGACCAAAATTATAAACACAACACTTTTGTTTTTGTCCCCATTTTTCATGAGCTGAACTCAAAGATCTAAGACTTTTTCTATGTACACAAAAGGCCTATTTCTCTCAAATATTGTTCACAAATCTGTCTAAATCTGTGTTAGTGAGCACTTCTCCTTTGCCGAGATAATCCATCCACCTCACTGGTGTGGCATATCAAGATGCTCATTAGACAGCATGATTATTGCACAGGTGTGCCTTAGACTGGCCACAATAAAAAGCCACTCTAAAATGTGCAGTTTTACTGTATTGGGGGGTCCGGGGGGGGGGCCGAAAACCAGTCAGTATCTGGTGTGACCACCATTTTCCTCACGCAGTGCCACACATCTCCTTCGCATAGAGTTGATCAGGTTGTTGATTGTGGCCTGTGGAATGTTGGTCCACTCCTCTTCAATGGCTGTGCGAAGTTGCTGGATATTGGCAGGAACTGGAACACGCTGTCATATACGCCGATCCAGAGCATCCCAAACATGCTCAATGGGTGACATGTCCGGTGAGTATGCTGGCATGCAAGAACTGGGATGTTTTCAGCTTCCAGGAATTGTTTACAGATCCTTGCAACATGGGGCCGTGCATTATCATGCTGCAACATGAGGTGATGGTCGTGGATGAATGGCACAACAATGGGCCTCAGGATCTCGTTACGGTATCTCTGTGCATTCAAAATGCCATCAATAAAATGCACCTGTGTTCGTTGTCCATAACATATGCCTGCCCATACCATAACCCCACCGCCACCATGGGCCACTTGATCCACAACGTTGACATCAGCAAACCGCTCACCCACACGATGCCATACACGCTGTCTGCCATCTGCCCTGTACAGTGGAAACCGGGATTCATCCGTGAAGAGAACACCTCTCCAAAGTGCCAGACGCCATCGAATGTGAGCATTTGCCCACTCAAGTCAGTTACGACGACGAACTGCAGTCAGGTCGAGACCCCGATGAGGACGACGAGCATGCAGATGAGCTTCCCTGAGACGGTTTCTGACAGTTTGTGCAGAAATTCTTTGGTTATGCAAACCGATTGCTGCAGCAGCTGTCCGGGTGGCTGGTCTCAGACGATCTTGGAGGTGAAGATGCTGGATGTGGAGGTCCTGGGCTGGTGTGGTTACACGTGGTCTGCGGTTGTGAGGCCGGTTGGATGTACTGCCAAATTCTCTGAAACGCCTTTGGAGACGGCTTATGGTAGAGAAATGAACATTCAATTCATGGGCAACCGCTCTGGTGGACATTCCTGCAGTCAGCATGCCAATTGCACGCTCCCTCAAAACTTGTGACATCTGTGGCATTGTGCTGTGTGATAAAACTGCACATTTTAGAGTGGCCTTTTATTGTGGCCAGCCTAAGGCACACCTGTGCAATAATCATGCTGTCTAATCAGCATCTGAATCCTACAGATGGCGCTGCTTTGTTCAGATGCCGTCCAGGTCGCTCCGCTAAGATTGTGCTTTTATTTACTTTTTACTTTTGCTTTCTCTTTTTACACACATAACGTCTGCACTGATCACCTACGACAAAGGAACACTTTTGGACATTGGACACCGCTTCACTAACCTGGAGACTTTATCCCCAAATTCATCCTGGCCACTCGAGATTAGGGATGGGTACCGAAACTCGGTATTTAATCGGTCTCGGGGCTAAATTATGAAAGACCGGAGTATCGATAAGCTCTGACCTTATCGGTTCTGCTGTCGGTACTGGAGAAATTATGAAAACACACATTTATTGTTGCTACATATATACATTATCTTGCAAATTCTATCTCACCAGAGTTGCTAGCTGTTTTTATATGCAATAATATTCAAACATTTGTCTATTATGCATTTTTGCTATTCGTAATTCAGAAGCGAGATCGCGCTCACGGGGAGGAGCTTCAGCACGCGCAACATGAAAGCCCTGTTTAATTATGATAGAATAGAGAACTAACTATTAAAACATATGCACTTTATGCCTGTAGCTGTTATATTAAGCTAAGTTTATTTATTTATTTTTGATTTTGGCTTCTAATGATATAGCCGCGTTTCTTCTAGCACAACTTCCTTCCCTTCACAGCGGCGCGCATTCGTTCCTCCCTAAACAACACTTAACGTCAGAATCTGCTCGATCGGTGATTGTTGTAAAATGCCGTCTTTACTGTTGCTAAATTGCGGGACATGTTTGATAATAAAACGTTGAAAGCACAATCCGCACAAGAGACGCTGCTCCCCAGGCTGAAGTGTGTGTGTGTGTGTGTGTGTTTGTGTGCGTGCCTGCGCAGCGCGCTCCAAAACAGACAGGCAAATTACAGTTTGAGCTTCGGGCGCGTCCAAACGATCAAATACACACAAAAATATGTCACAATGGCCAGCTACGAGAGTATTCACTTAAACAGTTTGTCTTAAGTGGACCAGAACTGTTCGGAGAAAATCCGATGTGTGTCAATATATTGCTTTAAAGTGACAGACTGGCGCTTCAATGTTAATCAAAGAACAAAATGCAAAGAGAAAATCACTCACAGCTCTTAATCTGAATAACGTTATAGCTTTAATAAGCATTAATCTATCAATACATACAGTGAAAACTATGCAGTGTGCATTTACATTTGATTACTTTTAGATTTCTTTTGTAGCTATTACTTGCCTGAACAGTAATGTTAGTAGACCTTCATGGAAAAATTAAAGCACTGTTTATTTCATTTCATTTGTATATTTGTTTTATTGTATTTGTCAGTTTGTTTTTACTTTGTTTCTTTGTTAATATTCTTACTGTATCTTATCTATATAAAACACTAAAAATGCCTGCACACTGGTGCATTTACAAATTGATGTTTTATATTCATTTAATTAAATATTTATTTTACATTTCAGAATATAAAGTAATGTTTATTCAGCTCCTAATTTGTTATTATATATATATATATATATATATATATATATACAGTATAACAAAAAGTACCGATAAGAATACCGTTAAAGTACCGGACCGATAAGCAGTATCGATAAGAGTAGTAATACCGTTAAAACCTTAACGATACCCATCCCTACTCGAGATTCTTCGGAACGCGGAGGGGAACAATGGCCACAGGCGACGGAACAAGAAACACCGTGGAAAAAGAGCTGGAATTCGCAACAGACTGAGGAAATGGGCTCACAGTCCTCCACTACCGAGCATTCTGCTCGCTAATGTCCAATCCTTGGAGAATAAGATGGACGATCTTAGAGCCAGGATAAGTTTCCAACGGGACATAAGGGACTGTAACATAATTTGTTTGACTGAAACATGGCTCACGCCCTCGGTTCCGGACACTGCTGTAACGCCGTCTGACAACTTTTCTGTTTTACAGATGGACAGAACAGCCGAGGCCGGTAAATCCAAAGGCGGAGGAGTGTGTTTCATGATTAACAAGAAACGGTGTGACCCCAGGAATATCTCCTCTCTGTCGCGTTCCTGCTCGCCTCATCTGGAACATCTTTCCATTATTTGCCGCCCATTCTATCTGCCCCGTGAGTTTCCTTCGCTCATCGTTACTGCTGTTTACATCCCACCACAGGCTTGGCTTTGTCTAAGCTTCACGATGTGCTCAGCGGCTACATTAACAAACATCCTGACTTTAACAAAGCCAACCTCAAGCAGGTCATGCTGAACTTTCACCAACATATATCCTGTCCAGCTAGAGGACCAAATACACTGGATCATTGCTACTCTCAGTTTAAGAATGCCTACAAAGCCCGCTCACTACCGGCTTTTGGCAAATCGGACCATGCCGCCATTTTCCTCACACCGGAATATAAACAAAGGCTCGCTCAGGAACCCCCGGTGAAGAGAGAAGTGGTCCTCCCACTCAGAAGCTATGCTACAGGCAGCTCTTGGTGACGTTGACTGGGACATGTTCCGGGCGAGTTCATCTGACGTCAGTAGGGTTGGGTACCGAACTTGGTACTTTTAAGGGTACATACCGAATTGCGTCGGTACTACCGAGTATCGATTCACATTAAATCATTCGGTACCCAATTTCAGTACCTGAGAACGCATTTGGGCGCATACGAGAGAGAGAGAGAGAGACACAGAGAGAGAGACCCTGTGACATGATGTCACCCCTGCAACTCTTTAAAACCCAACACACAGGGCAAACCCAAATGTTCTGAAGTGTGCTTGCATTTCTAGGGTCATATGGTTTCCGCGAAATCGTGGACAGGATGGCGGAGTCCATTCATAAAAACTGAATTTACTCTAAAGCGCGGAATGCCACGGAATTCGTCAATTTTTGGATGAATAAAAGAAGGTCTGTCACTTAATTCGAATCGCGATATGAACTAGTGTATGCTGAATATTAAAACGCAAAAAGACGGTTTAAATATGAATCCTGCATGTTCCGTTAGCCTCTATACTGAAATACAAATACTGAAGCACACTGAACTCGCAGTGACTCTGCAACTCACTACATAACGACGACATGAACACTTACAGGCTGTGAGAGTCACTTCATGAGAATTTTACCGTTTCATTTGAGAAAACTAGCATACTGTATACACACAGAAACTTCACGGCAACCTGTCAAAATAAAAGTGCGGTTTAACATGTAAGATAAATATATTACTCTTGTATTACTTTTGTACAGTATAATGTACTTCTTTATATATTCCAGTTACTGTCAAATTTAAATAAAACAATTAAATGATACAAATAATTATTACAACTACATTAACCACTTAAGTGTAGAAAAAATACAATTATTATTAACTTTTTTAAAGGAATATTCACACATTTTTTCTACCATTGATTAATTTTAACCAAGGTTATTTTCGTAAATGAAAACTAAATCTAAGACGAAAACGATTGATGAAAAAACAATTTCGTAAACTGAAATAAAATAAAAATGACAAAATATTTGATAACCTAAACGAAACGAAACTAACAACAGTTATTGAAAAACTAACTGAAATAAAATAATTAACAAAAATAAATAATCGTTTTCGTAATTATTACGTTCTCACCCCTTGGCAGAAAAATATATGAGCTGTGTGACAGTTTAGGGAAACACCTGTAAATGGCGCATCAAGTGCATGGGGTTATCTGACGGAGAGATGCAAAGCGGTTTAAAGCAGAGTCCTGTACGGGTCCTGTTTGGTAAACATGCACCAGCAGTACTTAACAGAACACCCGACCCGTTATCCGACAGCAGCACTAATTTAATTCTGTACCAGACCAGAACCGTTTTGACAAAGACCGCGAGTCGCGAGCCGAACTGCACCCGCATTAATCTACAACATCAGGTAGGCAAAATTATTTATTTTCTCGTGTAACACAAGCAATCAAACCAACATTAGGCATTCTAAGTTGGTGCTTTGAAGAAAAACAGACACGCAGCGCAACGTGATAATTAACAGAAAAAAGATGAGAACGCATCTTTCTGTAAACAATGCAACACTTCTAGCATCTTGTGATCACTATGCCAGGCTTTCGAACAAACGTGCATAGGCTATATCACATCATGCACACGCTATTAATTCTTCATAAATAAAGAAACTAACATATTCAAATATGAGCCTTTATTGTTAAATATGATTGCCGTTATTATTGAATTTCATTAGACCCAGTTACGTATTTTTACGCGGCGGAAAAGTGAGCAAGACACGACAGTTACAATATCATAAATATGGTAACATAAGAAAAAAGACATCTAATATAACCAAATTAGGCTACATTTATTTTCATAAATATTTCAACACACCATTAGAGATGACATTAAGCACAACTTGTGTAGATTTATTTACTAAAAAGGCCTGACTCCTTCCTTTGGTGTATATTTGTATACTTTTACCATCTAATCAATCTTAGCATGCGTTAATTTTGTGTAGCTAAATGTTTGCCTTACTAAGTATGCCTAAGTCTTTCTTTGGCCTTTGCTCTGGAAGTGATCTGTTGATTCTGCTAAACTTTAATTAAAACTTAAACTAAAACTGAAACTAAACTATATAAAAACTAAATAAAAATGTGTTCACAAAATAAAAACTAAACTAAAACTAACAAAAATATGAATGAAACTAATAAAAACTAAACTGAATTTTATAGCAAATTTGAAAACGATATTAAAATAAAACAAATTTAAAATTTCAAAACTATAATAACCTTGATTTTAACAGTAAACCTCTGTTTGTTTGCAAAAAAAATAAAAGGGTTTAATTTTCATTTGATTAAAAATAAATAAATATTTCATGCCTTCATTTGATTATTAGAAAAAAATAAAACACACAATTTCTGGAAGACAAAAAAGAAAAAAAAAATTGTAGGGCCCTATTGTTCAAAATGTTGAAATTGAGAGTTTTGGACTTATTTTTTCACTGAAATAAATGTTTATGTTATTACACAGAGAGTAAAGTACCGAAAAAAGGTACCGTTGGGTACCGGTACCGAATTTTAGGTACCGATACCGGTACTGGTACAGGTTCAAATGTGAACGGTACCCAACCCTAGACGTCAGCGAGTTCACGGATGTGGCATTAAGTTTTATAAACACACTAACCGAGCAAGCTACAGAAACAATGACTGTAGAACCTGATAGAACAAAGACCAAACAATTATAGAATCTTGCATACCCAAAGGGAAAGCTTGATGATTCCCTTTCCTGCGAGTCCGAAATTGACCAAGCCACTGACGCCTCAATGTCTAGAAGTTAACCGTCTTATCAACTCAGGAGACCCATAAAACCAGGAGAAATTTGAGAAGAACATCTGGATGTCATTAAAGAACAGAACCTTCCATGTTGGTACCGACCGGTACCATAAATAAAGTTAGAATGAACAACAGTACAAAGGACGTTGTATCTACAAAAGAACTCTTTGGATCTGGACATGTTCAGGATGACCGTTTAACACATAATTTAATAAGTCGAGACTGTTTTACGAGAGAAGTCTGAGTGCTGAAGTTTTGCAGATTCAAATTCAAATTCAAAAAACTTTATTTGTCCCCAAGGGGCAATTCAAAAGCATATTGAGCAGCACTTCAAGAAAAACAACACTATTTCAAACCGATACACAACATTATTGCAATGATAATATTAAACAATAATAATGACAATAAATAACAATAAATAGCAGCAATGATCAATTGTTTCTATACAGTAAAAATAAGTCCTACATAATAAAAAATTAAAAAGAAGAAGAGTCTTTCGTTGGGAGTCTATAAAGAATGAGAAAAAAATATATATATATATATATATATATACATATACATATTAAGTTTGAGAATTTAAGAGCAGAATGGCTTTAGGAACAAAGGTGGCCCTCCTTCTCTGAGTTCTACAGGCAGGGCAGCACAGCCGTCTTCCAGAGGGGAGCCACTCAAACGCAGAGTGAAGAACATGTGAAGGGTCTTTAATAATCTTACTTGCTAACCTAAGTGTCTGTTGATCATATATGTGTGTTAGAGATCTAACAGACAAACCAATAATCTTAGAGGACACTGTGACAACTCTCTGCAACCGGTTCCTGTTCTGGAGACTAGTAGACTGAAATCAACAAGTTATGGAAAATGTGACGATACTCTCTATGAAAGAGTAATAAAAGGACAACAGAATGTCTTTACAGACTCCAAAGGAGCTAAGTTTCCTAAGGAGATATTGCCGCTGCTGACACCTCCTAAGAATCTCCTCTGTATTGGAGGAGAATTTCAGCAAATGGTCGAAGATAGTACCCAAATATTTATACTCCTCAACTAGCTCCACTGGCTTCCCGTGGATAAAGGTGGTGACTGCTGCAGCCAGATCGCTCTGCTTGTTGGAAAAGGTCACCATCATCTCTTTGGTTTTGATTACATTCAGTTCCAGGTGTGAGCTGTCACACCACTCCACAAACTCCTGTAAAGCTGGTCCGTGGTTCTGAGAGGGACCCGACAACAGAGACAGAAGAACGGTGTCGTCAGCGTATTTGACCAGATAACAGTTAGGCAGAGTGGATCTGCAATCGTCGGTGTACAGGATGAAAAGCAGGGGTGAAAGCACACAGCCCTGTGGGGAGCCAGTTGAGGTATAACGAACGTCAGAAAAAGTATTATTGACCAGAACTCTCTGTGACCTGTTGGTCAAAAAGTCCAGTATCCACATAATAAGCTGGTCGTCCAGGTGAAAGCGAGAGGAGAGTTTAGTGGCCAAAATGTGAGGCTGCAAAGAATTGAAGGCTGAAGAAAAGTCAGCAAACAGAAGTCTGACTGAAGTGTTGGGGTGCTCCAGATGTTTGTGAATACCATCTATGATAAATGTTTTTGCATCATCAACACCTCTTCCTGCACGATATGCGAACTGAAGTGGATCTATCAGGAAGTCCGTTGCTCTGATAATATGATGTTTTAGGATCCTCTCCATAGCTTTCATCACCAGAGAGGTAAGAGCCACAGGCCGTAGGTCATTCAGTGTTTTGGTCTTACTTTTCTTAGGGATGGGAATAACTGTGGAATGTTTCCACAGCTGAGGGACTGTGCTGCTGTCCATAGAGCTCTGGAACAGAATTCGAAACACGTCCCCTAGCTGCTGAGCGCAGTGCCTCAGGACGCGGCCACTAATATTGTCTGGACCAGGTGAGCTCCTCTCTCTGGTTCTCCTGAGGGATCGCACTACATCCTGTGTGCTAAAGGTAAATGCAGAGTTATCAAGATTAAGTTCAGATCTTATCACATCGAGCTGAGTGGAATTATCTGACTCGAATCTAGTGTAAAAGGAGTTAAGGTCATCAGGGAGAGAAGTAGGACTGCTACCCTCCACCCGGATGGTTCTAGGGTTGCTGGCAGCAGTGTTAATGGAGGCCATGGTTTTAAGACCCTGCCACGCTGAGTGGAGGTTTCCATCAATAAATTTCTGCTCCACTTTATTCTTATACTTCAGCTTGGCAATTTAATGGCCTGCTTGACCTCTTTGTTGACATTTTTTATCTCCAATTCAGAGCCAGTAAAGAAAATCCTCTTTTTCCTATTTAGGATCTCCTTAAGCTCTTTGGTGATCCAAGGTTTGTTATTAGGGAAGATAGTGACTGTTTTTGAAGGAACGATGTTATCGACACAGAAGGAAATGTATGATGAAACAGTATCCACCTGCTCATTGATGTTGTTGGAGGTGGAAAGAAGGCTGTCCCAGTCTGTGGATTCAAAGCATCCTTGTAGGGATTGGATACTTTCCAGTGTCCACTGTTTGATGTTTTTAGTGACCTTTATTAGGGTGTTTCTTGAAACTTGGAGCTGCTCCAAACGAGCTCCTAGCCTTAACATCTGGCCGAGTTTGAACATTGAACCAACACTTAGTCAAATCTCTGAAGAAACCCTTGAAAGTCTGAAGCTACGCGAAAAGAACTCAAGGAAGAACTTCGAGCGTCAGAAGGGCATCCCCAGAGTGACGTCACGCGACGAGGACACGCGGGATTCCTTCAAGCCACCCAGCGTCATTTCAACTTAAAAGCAAGTATCAAACAAAATCTCTATAAAGTGGCTGAATCGTGTGGTATTTTATCTCTAAGAGTAAGGATAATAGAGTTCTCCTCTTGATGATCGACACGGGTAAAATCGTGTGGAAATAGCAAAACAGTGCTATATTTTAATCATTCTCAATTGCAACAATTCATTGCCTGTGTATGTATTTTGTTTTGTGTTATTTAGCTTAGTTCATGTATTTTAGTAAGATAGCAAATAAACTCTTGTTTGATTTATAGAGAAGTGTTCTGTGTTCTGTTGTGAAATATTCAAATCAAACTTTGCCCAGATTACGTTACCTATGCTCATAGCTGTCATAAGGTTATTTAAATAATTCTGTATTATTATATCGTGGCCACGAGAATAAACAGAATTTCTCAGATATACTGAAATCTAACAACTCGCTGGACGATTGTTAAATAAGGTATCAGTTGGACGTTTTGATTAATATCAATTGATCATATCAATATCAAATCGTAAGATTCCCTAAAGCTAAAATAAAGCTTAAACCAAAGAGCTAAATTAAACAAGGTATTGTTTCTAAAAATCATTATATGACTGTTAGGACCTTTCCAAATCAGAAACCGTGGGTGGACAGAACAATCCGTGCTGCGGTTAACAAACGCACTGCCGCATAAAGCGAGGCTCTTGTCTGGGAATATGAGCGAGTACAAAGCATGGTGCTATGCTCCGACGTGCAGTAGGACCCGCCAAACTCCGATACAGGGAGAGAATTGAGTCTCATTTTCAGCTCAATGACTCTCGACGCATGTGGCAGGGAACTTGATCTTGATATGCCACACCTGTGAGGTGGATGGATTATCAGGAGAAATGCTCACTAACACAGATTTAGACAGATTTGTGAACAATATTTGAGAGAAATAGGCCTTTTGTGTACATAGAAAAAGTCTTAGATCTTTAAGTTCAGCTCATGAAAAATGGGGGCAAAAACAAAAGTGTTGCGTTTATAATTTTGGTCAGTGTGTATATATATATATATATATATATATATATATATATTAGGGGTGTAACGGTTCACAAAATGCACGGTTCGATACGATACAGTGGTGTCACGGTTCGGTACGTTTTCGATACAGCAAAAAGAAAGAAATGCCAGAGAAATTTCCTTGATTTTTTAATTTTTTTTAATTTATTAAAACTATTTTTTACTTTGAACAATGATGGAGCTATACTTGACCCATCTTCTGGGGTGTCTTCTTAGCAGCATATAAAACAAAAACAGCTCCGGTTTGAAGTATTCCAGCTGATGTTGCCTATTGTCATGTAGCAAATTAATCTTTTCCAGTAAGTTTAAATTGATTTTTACCTTTTATGGGCAATTTTTTTTTACCTTTATAAAGCCTTTTTTTCTAAAAGTGTGCATCACTTTTTGAGTCAATTTTTTTTTTTTTTTACATTTAATCAGTCAATAAGACATTTGGGCTGTTACCAAGTATATATATATATATATATATATATATATATATATATACACACACACAGTGGTGTGAAAAAGTTTTTGCCCCCTTTTTTTTGCATATTTATCACACTTGAATGATTCAGATCATCAAACTAATTTTAATATTACACAAAGATAACCTGAGTAAAAACAAAATGCAGTTTTGAAATAATGATTTCATTTATCAAGGGAAAAAAGCTGTCCAAACCTGAACCCCTCCCTTCCCTCCAACGAAACAAACCAGTTGATTCAACTCAGCCAGTGCGCAGGCTTTTTGCGTCCTCTACAGGAGAGTGCGGTTCTCAGCGCCACCGCTGCCGATTTGGTGCACTTATTCAGCAAAATAAAGGTTTGTAAACATTTTATTAAATTTATAAAGTCTTTACTCTGCTGTAAATTATATTATTTTATGCAACGCTACATACAAGGACGAGATGTCAGTCAGCTAAATGCATCAGCAGCAGTCATTTCGCATGATGGAAACGCCTTGCCTTGCATAACATAAACAGATTTTATTAGATATAAAACTGAATATAATTAAATTGAATGTTAACATATGTTCTCTAACCACAGTACTGTTTGTTTATGGGCAGGTTATGGACTCAGTCACGTAGCATCTTTCAGCTACAAGTGAAACGTGAGGCCGTGGTCTGAGGTTCGCAGTTCCCCCGGCGAAAAGCAACCCATCACCGGCTCAGATTTCAGCGACACACCGGCACAAGAATTAGTGCTATTTCGGTGAAAACGGATTAGCGATAATGGTTGAATACAAATCATAATGCTTCTTTTAAATGTTACAGTTTTTATTTCTATAATGCTTGTTAAATGACTTTAAATTTATATTGTAAATTATGCTGTTCACCCAAATAATTTAAATTTGTCTATGGGTGTTCTTGCTTATTAATACATGTTCATCTTTTGATTATTGCTGTTGCCTCAAGTAATTCTGTGTGAGAATTTTTAATTTCCAGCCATTTTAAGCCAGCAGTATAGTAATTTTTAAATAATAGTTGACTTAAATAAAACAACCCAGCATGTTGGGTAAAAACATTTAACCCAACCAGCTGGGTCAAAATAACCCAATATTTGCCCAGCGCTGGGTTGCCAAATAACCCAAGTTTCTTTCTTTTTTTTTAACCCAGCAGAGTTTTTTAGAGTGTAGGGCCCTATGAAATCAGTTTTATTTTTTTCTAAATTCTTTTTTTTTCTGTTTTAATTTGTCTGGATTCCATTTTTTTCCATTTAAATTTTTCAGGACTCCTTTTTATTGGTCAAATTAAATTGTATTAATCAAACAGCATGTCTAATTAATTAAAATCATGAAACTTATACAATTTAACATTAATTTATTAAAAGTGTAACAAAAATGACATGTTTAGGGCCGTATGAAATGTTTTATTTTAGTTTTTACCTTATGTTTTATTGTTACCAAATTCTGTTTCAGCATGTCTAATTATTTGAATGCATACAAACAATTTGTATTTATTCTTACAGTAGCCTTATGAAATGTTTTTTTTTCCCCTCAGAAATTCTGTGTTGTGTATTTAAAGTTTACTGGTTATCAGATTAAGGCATAAAACGTTGACTTAATTTAGATTTTAATTAATGAAAATTAAACATTTACATTTTTGGTAAATAAAGGGGATATGCTATTAAAATTAAAATATTTTGTGATTATTTCTTAAAAAAAATAAGTTTTATTATTTTTCAACAGTAGTACTAGTAGTAGTATTACATACATTCTACTAAATAATAGTAATATAGCCTATTACTGGCACAATGTCTTTAATAAGTTAAACCGAACTTTTATTTTGACGGGTTGCCGTGAATACCTTTAAAGTTCTGTGTATATGATATGACGCTAGTTTTACTCAAATTAAATGGTAAAATGCTCATGAAGTGACTCTCAGATCAGTTTTGGAGATATTGTTCATGTATTTATGTCCTCATTGAGACAGCAGACACTGAAATCACCGCGAGCGTCACACACACTGTGTAACTTATGTAAACAAAACCACGCGTCTGCTCCATTCACACAGAAATGCGCAGAACATGCAGGATTCATATTTAAATCGACTTTTGCAGTTTAATGTTTACAGATACTAGTCCATATCGCAATTTGATTTAAGTGTAATGACCTACTTTTGATTAATTTATCCAAACTTTGACAAATTCCGTGACATTCCGCGTTAAACTGTAAATTCCGTTTTTATGACTGAATTCGGCGATTCCGTCCTCGTTTTCTGCATCACGGAAATCATAGGGCCCTAAGAGTGTATGTTTTTGAGATCTGTTGATTTAATGATTCAATAACTTGTCTACAAAAACAGCCACCTTTCGTTGCTGAATGAATCAGTGTTTTGAACAAAATAGGTTGTGTGAATGATTCAATGACCAAATTCCAACGAATCGGTGTTTTTGATCAAATCAGTTAAATAAATATTTTATAACATTAGTTTTTCTTGTTCATGTCTTATCTTACCTATAGTAGAGATCCAGGACTGCTGCTGCTACTGTTACCCTACTGAAAGAAAAACAAAATAGATGTATGACTGCCTGATTCAGACAACGAACTTTTGAACCAGTACAGGAGTTGGGTGATCACAGTGCCACAGGGTCGGCTCATTCTGCTTTCTTGTGTTTGTTTGTTTGTTTAATACCAAACTAGGCTTTCTCCATGGCATAATTAAATCAGTTCTAATGTACTATTTATGCATGCAGCCTCTGCATTATTCAAACAACACTTTTGCACATTATTGCATTTTTGTTGAAACACAAGAACTTGTGAGGTTGCCGTTATTGAACAGCAAAACGTTATCCCTGAAACCCCTCCCGAGATGCCATTTATTATTAATTTATCCCCCGCCACCTCAAAAAAAAGAGCACAGAAGTGATTTAGAATGCATTCCTTTAGAATGCTGCATTAGCATTTTACTCAAAATGAGCAAAACATTTTTCAGTATGAGCATTAAAAAAAAAAACACAACACTGTTGTTTATATTATTGCTTGGGATGGCAAGGCATTGTGCTGATATGATGGTGAAGTGGGAAAAGTTTTATCCTCTTAGTGCTGTGGAGAAGTTGCTGGGCAAGCTGTATTGTTTGTTTGCCTGAAGAGGTCTATCAGTGAAGCAGGGAACAAACCAAACAAAAAATAAAAGCTGCATTAAATTGATGAAAAAAGTAAATATAAAAAGCAATAGGGTCGAGAGGCCTTGAAACTAAAGACGACATGGCAGCAGGAAAAAAGTTTGACAGGACTGTTAATTTTGAACATGAAATTGAAATCTATTTTTTAAATGCATGTTATTGATCTTATTGTGAACCACTCATCACAGCATGTTTTTATTTTTGTTTTTTTTTTAATATACAGGTATATATATTTTTTTTTTACCTAGACTTCAGACTGTTATTACTTGATACAACAGACCTCACTGGTGACATATGCCCATCTTGTCCAGTCGTTTTGTCTGCCTAAATCCCGCCCCTTTCTTACAGTCAGCTGCAAACACGCGTTCAGATTTGCCTCCATCCAATCAACAATCGATGAATTAAACCAAGTCCCCACCCTCCTTTTTTTCAGTAATCTGTTTTACTTGGATGTTCTTCACAATATAGCACACAATATCTGTTGCTTCTTCAATTACATTGCAGCTTTTAATGTATATTCTGGGTTCAATACGAGTTAAGCTTATTTGACAGCATTTGTGGCATAATGTTGATTACCACAAGAAATAATTTTGACTTGCCGCTTGTGTGAATAGAGGTTACACTGATGCTCTTTCAGTGGAAGTGAGGCCAATTTTTGGAGCATAAATGCGAAGCATATCATTTTATAAATGAACTTACAATACATTCATTCACCTGTTAAAACTGATGTAATGTTTGAGCTGAAAAGTTGTTAAAGTAATTTTTGCAGTCATTTTAGGGTTTGCATTGATCCTGGATATTCTTTAAAGTTGTCTTAATGATCAGGACTGCTCTCCAGCTATAGAAGTTAAACTAACACATTTGAAATGTGTTACAACATTTGCACATCACATTCCGGAGGCGCCGGGTTACATAACTCCTCACTCTGCAAATGTTGTCTGATGATGTTAGTATCAAAGAATGCATTTTTATAGCCAAACAGCTACATTACTTTAATGACCCCTTTGACTGATAGAAAACATTATGTTCATTTCATTGTGGTGCCGTGACATGCGGCATCTCCATCGTTGTAAATTGTGTGTGAAATGCAAGATCTACAGGAGCAGATTGCACCTCTTCCCTAAGGTAAGATGTGAATAGGAAGCCCTCCAAGAGGAACAGCCACCGTGAGGTTAATTAAGCAAAGTGTATTCCAGGGTTACGGTTCAAATGAAAATACAAATGACATCTGCCGTCATTTGTCAATGTCGCTCGCTCTGCATGCCTATCAAGCAATCATTGTGTTTCGAAACTGCAGCCAAAAGGTCATGCGAAGAAACAGACAGCACACTGCTTCCATTTGTCTCCGGTGATACGAAATGCATTTACTTGGATGACAACTTTTGTCTGTAGCATGTGGCTGGTGCGAGAAGAGCTGCTTATTCACTTTCTTTTCCTTTGTGATTGGATCTACACAACAAGCTAACATCATTATGCTGCAATATTGCTACATTCTGACTTATTGTGTGGATTGTGTAGTGTACACACACATATTTATCTGTAACTTTGCACCAGGAGTCAAGAGGTTTCCAAGTTTCATCCATGGATGAAATTGCTTATACATTCCGGATTTTCATATCTCCATGACTCGTCCCCTGTGCAGATGCATGTAGGCAGTGGAAATATTCTCTCTGCAGTGTTTTAGAGGAATATTTTTGTTCAGTACAACTTAAGCTTAGTCAATAGTGTTTGTGGCATTATGTTGATTACCATCAAAATTAATTTTTAATTGGAAAAGGGGCAATGTTTTGGAAATTTTTAAAGCAGATTTTTTTTTAAGCAGAAATGTGAAGCTTAAAATTATATATATATATATATATATATATATATATATATATATATATTTATATATTTATATTTATATTTATATTTATATTTATATTTATATTTATAAAAGCACTTGCAGTCTGTTTTTTTTTTTTCGTGAAACTTATTTGAGTGTATTATTTGAGCTTCAAATCATTTCAATAGGAACCCATGGAATCAGGGCAAAATATTTCCTTCTTTTTTTTTTTTGCCTGTGAAATGTCGCTAATGTGACCACACCTTTGTTGTAAAATTTGTTTAAACTTTACACAGAAAACATTATTTTAACAGAAAACACTCATGTCGTTTATGCACTGTGGCTATACTATTGAAAAAGTGTGCATTTTAAAATTTTTACGAATTGGCATAATTCAAATCATTGTAAGTGTCACTGCAACGTTTGGCCTTCATAAACAGTTGTTTTTCACATAAACAAATGGAATGAGACACATTGTAACTCAGTTGTGCATTTCAAATGCTGTCACATCCTACAACCTCATCACCTGCAGAGAGAAACTGCAACTCAATCACACCAAAATACACATAATGATGGACTTAAAGGCATCACAGTGGGTTATGAAAATGCAATATTTCACTTGAACTTGGTATTCATTACACTTTTCTGTTTCTATTTTGTTTACTTTAAGTATTTATTCATGTTCAATGTCAATTGTCATTTTTTAATTTATTCTGCTAATAACTGTTGTTAGAGCACTGTCAATTTTGCTACAATTTTACATGTCAATAAAAAAATCTAATAAAAGCACATAACTGACAACATGCTGTTGCTGATTTTTTGTAAAACCCTAATGAGGCTACAATATATTATAATACTAGGCAGATAGAGGGGTAAAAACAATATTAATACATAATATATACAAATAATAATAATGATACTAATATACTAATAAATCATGGTTCTTTATGCAACCCTAAAAATGGTTCTGTTTAGCACTAAAAAGAGTTCTGCTATTGTTACAATCTGAAGAACCTTTCTGATACTGTTTAGAACCAATTTTCTTAAGAGTATGCTGTTTAGTGAGCTTAAATTCCTTCAATATTTTGGAAGAGGTTTTGCTTTCACTGTGTCATCCGTTTCATTAGAAATATAGTGCTGTTTTTAGCTCTAAGCTGTTGTTTTTGAAGAAACATTTTAGTCTTTACATGTCTTTGTTTTCGTTTTGCTTGTTTGTGCTGTGTCTGCTGTAAACATTTCCCATGGATGGATTGACGCTACACTGTGAATGCTTAATTTAAATTAGATTACAGCCCTTCCATTTTTACCGCACGAATTTGTGAACCATCATTGATGTTATTCATAAAACTGGTTTTGAAAACATGGTTTCTGCCTTTAATACAAAATAGCAACATCATTATCAGTCAAAAACGAGCGTTGTGTATTGTAAAATTGGCCCTATCTGCAAATTGCAGCACGAGGCATTTGGAACACTCAAATAATAATCAATCCTAGGCTGTATCCGAAATCGCCCCCTATACCCTCATTCACTATTCCCTACATTAGTCCACTCATACAGTTCACTTGAAGGAGTGAATGAAAACGAGTGAGTGAATTCGGACACTGAATGCACCGGAAGGACTGCCGCTTTGCTTGCGGTTTAATAATCATTTGAAATGGGCAGCTCCAGTAGTAAGATTGAAGGATTTATCTTGAACTCTGTCACGGAAATTATGTATAAACCCTAATAGTCAATTTACAATTAATTTGTACCTGTGTTGTATTACGGCGTGGACGTGCGCTTCTAAAATGAATGAATAGTAAATTCACCATCTTCTGGCGAGAAGCGGAAATTCAGTCGGCGCGCGACTCTCAGTGCATTATGTGTTATCTCTAGCCGTTGAGTGTAAATCGGTTGTACACTCGTTTTTGCGGTACATTGTGGGATTGAATGAGTGCACTTAAGAACTATGGTTTCGGACACCACTAAAAATGGCTGTCCCCTCAAATAGTGCACTACTTGAGGGTATAGGGGGCGATTTCGGATACAGCCCTGGACTCCCTCAAGCAGCCAGAGCGATACAGGTGTCTTCAAACCATTAAGGCTGATGACACCAACAACTTACACAGCCATGAATTATTAAATATAATAATGGATTATTTATAAAACTAGCTATCCACACGGAGCTGAGGTGTTCACATCAGTTTGGTTGGGATGGAAATGTCATTCAGTTTATGCTACGCTTCTCATTCGTTGGATTACATTGATCACGTCATTTGAATACAGGAACTAAAAGTAGAGTATGGTTGGATGAACAAAGCCAGACTGCAGAATGCTAAGTATGGGTATTAACGTCTCTTCCTCTGTCAAACAAGCGAAAATGAAGAAACCGCCGACCAGCTGAGCGAAAGCCGTGAGAGAAAGCTTAGTGTCAAACTACTTTAAATATGTCAATGTAACCAGAGAAAATCCATTTAAATAAAACAACCAGTGTGTGGCTCTCGAATTGTGACAAAATATTCAAAGATAGTGTTTGGCCCACAACTCTCGTCATCTGTAAAAAACGTTAAGTGGGACCCATTTCGAGAGATTTGCTTAATAATTTAACATGGCCTTAAACCAATTCACTTCCAAGTGCCCAGATGGTGTTTTTATTAGGCAAATGTTCAGTACTCAAGAAGAATAATTTACACACCTTAAAAAAAGAAGCCCTACTAGAGTACCTCCAAGTTCTGCAATCCACTGAACTCAGAATTATTCACCACATGCTGCTGTGCTGATATTCAGCTCAACAATAAAGGTCTTTTCTGGATATCGAATGGTTTTGTGGACATTTAGACATTTCAAAACTGACATTGTGAACTCTGGTTCCTCCAAGACTTGTGATCAGTCCACAATGGTTCTTTCTCTGAGTAAAGATGTGTCTACAATCAAACATGGCACACCATGTGGATGTAGAATTTCCTGCTGCTTGAAGCCTTGCTATCAGTACCTATTATACATCTTGTTTTAATTGAATGATTTGAGTAATAAAGTTGTACCAAAAGAGCCTCCTACACCGATCCTCTATTTAGTATGCACAGAAGAATGTCAAAAAGTCAGGTAAACGAATTGGTCTGTCCTAATTGGCATAAAAGAGCACGTTCACATTTCTCTCATGTTTCTTTTGATTGGATCAGACTGGCGTCGTCCTTCTGATATGGAAATTGAGCTACCATCTCAGATGAGCGAGAAAATGTCAGCGTCATTAAAATGTGGACGACGGCCTTTTGATTACTTTCATTCTGGGTGAAAAGACTGTCGCCAAGGAATTAAATTATGAATAACTTGGAGAGCTATATTTGTTTCTCACTGTTTAAAACATACAGGTCTTTTACAACGATCACAGCAGGTAACACGGCCAACTCCGCTATGATCAAAAGACTGAGAAATAAGTGAAGTGTGAAATGGCTTCCTACGTTGCAGTCTATATCATGCAGTCGGTTATATGAAGTCTGCAAGACTGTCATTTTTGCCTACGGACAACCTGTCTTATTTATTCATGCAAAGAGCCAGTTAAGAATTTACACTTCAGGTCAGAAGCACCATTACAAGAATTTTACCATGGCAAGGAAGACTGGAGAGTTTTAAAAATCTGTAACTCAAACTTTTATTAAATATTCATTTGTTGTTTACCCTGTAAATCTTTTATATTAAATACTTCAGTTATTGCTGCACCTCCACTGTAATTCAGTTATAAATGGCGGATTCACTAACAGTGTAAGAAGCTTTTGAAATCTTTATTTCAGTGTGTTTTAATTTTTTTTTTTCATAACAGTGGTGGCTAAATATTATGTTGGGTAAGTTACTCTAAAAAAGTAAGTCTTTACTAGCTATTAATTATATCTTTATTAATTATATCTTTAACAGTGTAATTAGACTCAATACTGTCTTTAAAAAGTATTGCATTACTTATTACTAATTCATTTATAAATTGTATCTCAAACAGCAGAACAATATGCTTCAAGGATTGACATGAAACTGCTCTTTTAATTCTTTAAAAAATAACACAAAATTGCATAAATTATTCTTGAACTGAGCATTTAAAATATAAAATATAAAAAAATATATTAAATGGACTATTGTTCTATACAGTGCAACATGCAATTACATCAGAATTAACTGTAATTAAATTAGAGAAAAAATTAAGAGTCCCTTACTTTACTGCTTGAAGGATGAGTAATTAAATTACAGTAATTAATTATTTGTTAATGCATTACACCCAACACTGCTAATTATCATATTTTATGTTCCAGTAGCCATGGTAAATGTTCAAACAGAAAAAAAATAAAAAAATGCTAGTCACAAATTAGTTTAAAAATTGATCATCCAAACATTCTGAAAATGTTTTGATTGCCTGACATCATAATATTGGATGCGATCAATAGATCGTCGATTACAATAGGTAGAATGCATTATGGATTGTGATAATTAATTTTCATAAATTGAGATTCCACAATTCAATAACTTTTGATCACTTTTAACTAAAGGAAAGCAGCCTACTCTTTAGACGTTGTGCGTAGGCCTACTATTTAAACTATTTTCAAAACAATTTTAAACAAAACACTAACGTTTTGTGGTTATTTTGCAATGTTTAAATCTATAATGAAGCAACAAATAATTACAGTAATTGTGTTTTTTTTTTCCGATGCACTATCCTAAGGCAAAGCCATCTAGCAGAGAACTGTTGCTATGGTTACTCCTCAGGTGAACGCTAATGTTGGCGCGAAAGCTCGTAATCAAACTTTTGCACTATCGTAATATATGTAAAAATAATTAATGTCTTTTAGATATCCCAAACCTTAATTAAGGTGGTCAGACCCGAATATAAAACCCCTTCCTATTATTTCTCCACCTGACTGCATCCGCAGGCTATTTTAATCTAAAGTAGATAAGCGGAATGTACACAATACTCGCCTGTTTAACAGTCAAGCTTGCTGTAGTGCGTCAGTGTGTTGTCTTTAAGTAGTACGCTGCGGTAGGAGGAGTTGTAGCAGTTGTGACGCCGCCAGCGGAGCCGTGGTGCTGAGCTGAACAGCGACTGTCCACCTGCAGTAGGGCGCAAGACCGACCGGGACAATATTCTCTCGCATCGCTCAGCGGAACCCTGCAACCGACAGCTCGTCTCACAGGAATTATCTCCACGTTTGTGAATAACAAACATCTGCCTCCTCTGCTGATGGCCAAAATGAAAACCGGCTGCGCGATTCTTGTGGCGTGTGCCTTAGTTGTGGGCACCTCTTTGGTAAGACTAAATATTGTATTTACAAACACTCTGGAAGTAACACTACTTGAATTCAGACAGACCGTGCGGAACAGTGCACTTGTATTTGTGCGTTTTATGCGCAGTGGTGCATCGAGCGTTTACTTTGTCTTTTTGGAAATGCAAAATTGCTTTCGTAGCACTTCTGTAACAGTCGATTTTTTTTTTCTTTGAAATAACATTCAAACAAGTAAATCAGTCTGTGCTGAACACTGGTCGTCTATCAGGAAGCTGCAGTGGCTTGCAGCTGCACTTTTAACACACATTGCAGAGGATGCAGCGATGCCTTTGGTGTGTCTGCGAGTAATAGTGCTGCTCTGTCCTTACTGGAGGAATATGCGAATATGCAGATTAATTGTATTCATATTAATATTCATGTTATGGAATATTCATAAATAGGAACGTCAGGAATGATTTAACTTGTTGGATGCTAGAGAACTGGTTGCTTTGGTCAGTGGAATTATGAAACATTAGTTAAAGACGCACATATACCAATAAATGAAATCTAGAAAATGCTGGGGTGTTGAGTAAATATAAGTTCTGGAAATAAGACATATTGCTGTTGGATGTGGCAGATATTGACATTCTCTTTGATGACTCATTCAGAATAAAATCTGTATCCAGCTGGGGGTGAAATGTAGCTATAGAGCTGTATTCACATGGTGGGCAGAGGCAGCGCTGCTTTAGAAAGTAAGTATCTCACAGCCCTCTGACTAATGTGATCTGTAGGGATGCTTTGACACAGACTGTTCCTCTGTGGACGTATGAAAGAGCTTAGTGCGTCGCTCTTCGGCTCTTTGTTGTCTTGATTTTTCAGGTTTGCAGTTGTCTGTGTTTCCGAATGGAAAAATATAGGGAGAGAGAGAGACCCCTAAAGGCAACCTCTTGTTCAGTTCAGACACAGCCGAGGCCTGAGCTTGAACCCTGAATCGTTTTTAGAAAAGCCCACCATATTGAGACTGGCATAACCTGAATATGACCCACCATCTAATTATGCTAAATCTCTGTGGTGAGCACTATCCATTGATGCATACACACACGCTCACACACACTCTAGGTCACTATCCTAAAATAGATGCCACTGTAATGGGCACAATTTCTCTACTGATTTACATGGCAGAACTCCAGCACAGCCTTCTTTACTCCGCATTTCCTGTCTTCCATCGAATCCCCCTTTTTTCCCTCGGTTTGTTTTAATCATCAAACCGGTTCGTTTAGCTCTTGTTAATTTTTTAGAGAAGCTCTTGATGTTTTCGCTTGTGTAAATTTCTTTAAAACCACCATCAGGGCATACGGAATGCAGGTCTCTGAATGCGAATTAAGAGAATCACAGATTTAGAATGTGTTCATTGGCATGGAACTATTGAATATTCAAACACTCTACTGGGCTATAGTAGTGATTCGTAACCAGGAGTACGTGCACAGCAGAGGGTGTTTAAGCAGGTTACAGTGGGTGCTTGGAAGGATTGAGATATTGCTTTGTTAGAGCTACAAAATAGAAAAAAAAAACATATATTTTTTTTTAATTTTCCAATGCTTAAATAATAACAATCACAAAACAACTAATCTTGATTAATCCAGCATTTTCTTTAAATAATTTAATTTTATTTTATTCTACTGAAATTAATTACTGATATTGACTGACTACAGTGATTATAATAGAATTTATTAAAACTAATAATGTTAATATTAAAGATGAATTAAATCAGGTAAAATGGAACACATTTTTGGTTTACAGTCAATGCAGTTACTGGAGTGTGATAAGTGTGATTTTTAAATGTTTAAATAGTTTAATAATAATTTAAATGACTAATTTTGATGATTAATCTCAAGTCTTCTTTCAGAATCTTTTTAACAAGTAAAATAAAAAACACATTTTATACATTTGCATTGATGATATTCATATCAGAATATGTTTTATCCCATATATTTTATTTCATTTTATTTATTACTGTTATTGACAGACTAAAGTCATTATAATACAATTTATTAAAAGTGACTTAATAATAATATCAATAATAAAGCTAAATTATATCCAGTTCAAAGGAACACTGTTGATTAGGTTGCCTGAGTGGAGGGTACATAAGATAAAGAAAGGCTTAAACTTGTCTATTTATTCCTAATAGTAAAACGACTGCATCCCTGCTCTGTGAGTTTGCCTCCTAAAGGTATTTATATCGGTTTCGATAACCTTGAATAAGAACCACAACCCTGTGGTCACAAATCAATTTGCCTAACCACTTCCCCTCTCCTGTGTCTTCATAGCCAATAATGTCTGTCTTTCTCAGGGGAGTCACGGAAACGCTCAGACCATCGCTCCATGCAGACCAGGTTTCTCCCAGAGTTTCTACACCGTATTTGTCCCCAGGGGTGTGCTGCAAGGCCTGAACATTCACAAAGGTAAGAGCTTGCAGTGCATTGCACGATTCGGCACTGGTTTAAATGTGTGTGTGTGTGTGTGTGTGTGTGTGTGTTAATCTCAGTGGAGCTTTAGCAACAGGTTTGTGGGTGAATGTAAATGCTCGTGCATCACTTTCTCTCCATCGTTCTCTGTGTGTAGGCTAAATGTAATATGTTAAAAATAATTCTAGCTTCATTGTTGCACATTTATAGAGAATAATTCCTAAGTAATCAGAAGATGTTGAATATTCTTTGGTACTCTCACCTATGCAGTAATTTACACTAGTTGTGCTTACTGTATGATTCCTCAAAAGGTGTTAACAGTGATCCAAAACCAGTTTCATCCAGCTTTAAAATAAGCACAGTGCGGAATAACAAGCACAAATAAACGGTTTAGAAATGAAGAGCGGTGATGCAGATATGCCAGCGTGCTGAATGTTGATAGTACACACAGGACCAGTGATGCAATTAGAACACGTTTAAAACACACAATGCCTTTCAAATGCAATTTTCAAGGTCTGCGAAACGTCAGGTGATGCATTTAAAGAAACACATCCATGCTGTGCCAGAAACTACGCTTTATTCTTGGTGGGTGTCGAAAGCGTATACACGTTCCTAATCGTTGAGAGCTACAGTTGGCACACGTCTACATTAATAAAATGCATAAAGCCAGTGTCTCCTACTGATCACAATCAATATGCATATTATTCAGCTTTAGTTTTCGACTCTCAGACAAACCCTTGCTGGATGATTAAAAACATAAATAAAAAAAAATGGAAAGAAAGCCATAATCTGAATTTAATGGATAGTTCAGTGGCCCGGTTGGCTACAGAAGCCTCATTTAAATCTGTTCGTCTCCCGCAGGGTGTTTTTGCCGCTTTGAGCTTTAAGCTTTTGCTTCTTTTTCCCCCCCGCTCTCCCTCTGTCCCGTGTGTAATACAGTTCCTCTATTCTTTCCCACTTCTTTTCAGCAAGATTTCAACCATCCTTTTATTCTGTCACTTCATTGTGATTGTATGTGTTTGTGTGTGTGTGTGTGTGTGTGTGTGTGTGTGTGCGCGTTATGCAGGGATATGCTTTACCTATGGAATTTGTTTTGCTGTTACTGTAGGAGAAAAGGGGGGGAATTGGACTTGCAGAAACAAATCATGCAAGAAAATGGCACATTGATTCGATGAATTACTTGTTTTTTTCCACCGCAGTCAAACTTTGAGTATAACTGTTATTAGAGTAATCAATGGTTTTATTCACATAAACGTGGATGTGCAGAGGGAGATTTAGGCCTATTTGTTGTTCTCATTCTAGCTGCAACTTCTGCACTGATGCGTCGACACGAAATCGAATCTTCGCAGTAATTGCGCGATCCGTTTATTCGTTTATTTTTTTATTCTAAATACTTTTAGAAACGTTTCTCGTTTACAGTACGTCTACGATCTGTTTGTTTTGATTCCAGCCTGTGGAGGTGTTGAGGGAACATTGTCAGTCAATGACATGTCAGATGTGCTTGTTACACAGCAATTCGGTGAAGTGTTGGCGTGCGTGTCCAAGTGCTTGTGCATGAGTCAATCATTTTGTTTACTCACGGATTTAGATATAAGCATTTTGCTGGGATCGACTCTCGAGCCTGTGCCCACAATATCCACCAGCCACTTTTCCTTCAATATCCAATAGTGCACTCTTCATTTTAAAAACATGCTTACCCCAGCACAACTTGGCACTCGGGTGTATATCGTCAGGCTGCAGTATGAGCCCTTATAGAGAGTGATTAATGTACAGTCACCGGCCTGGAGGAAGGGTGATGTGTTCAGAGGAACCGTAGTAATCGGGGAGTGGGGTCGCCTCACAGGGACATTAATGATAACAGCCTTGTGTAACCCAGAACCGTCAAGGGGGAGAGTAATGGGTGAGCCGGAGCACTCGGTAAGGCCAGCGAGCATCAAGTCGAGAAAATCCAGCGTCAATTTAGCCGTGATTATAAACATTGGCCTGACACCTCGAGAATGCTAATGGCGAGACGGGAATTCTCAGGAGCACGGTGTGGTCTGAGAGTTGAACTCGGCCGAGGAATCGAGAGTAGAAAGTTCCGCTTGAGTTGCCTCCATAACTGTTTAATGTGGCTGCGGCACACTGGGGTGAGCGTGAGCGATTCATCTCAGTTCTCTAGGTACTGCTTAGCATTGGTCTCTAAAGGCTGGCCATCCAAACAGAATCAGATATGACTACTCTTTCATGGCCAGAGCAGTCGGGGTGTCTGCCAGCTGTCCGCTGGTCTCGCAGCTGCTTGCGATGCAATTTGCTGATTCTGTTTAATTACACCGCTAGCTTGTTGTGTTTATTTTCTATTCATTTACAAAGGTGTTTGTTCGCGCCAGGCTTTTAATTATAGCAAAGTTTGGGTATGATGACAACAGTGGTGCATTTATACCTATTATGCTCTAATCCTCGTGATCACTTTTATTATACTTCTATGGATAACGAGCCTATTAAAGACATGGCCCTCGAATGAAGTCGACCGGAGTGGTTATAATTCAACCATCCAACGTTTCTAATATCTTTACACAGTAAAAACAGACATCGTGAGTCCCTTCAGGCGCTCTGCCTCGCTAGACGTGATTCATCTTCACTCAGCATGTGAAAAGATTCATCATTTATGCTGACAAAATATGAATGCCAGGGTTGTCACATATTCAGCTGGCCTCAGGAGCATATGAAAGGCACCCGCATGGCCACAGTAAATAGGTATGGTAAGCATTTGTGTTTTACATGATTGGATTCCGGATTCTAAATGGGAAGTTTCGAACCGCGTGTAACGTTGACTGATGATGCGATCATTTAGCGTGGCTCGTTATTGCGGTATGCAGTCTGGCTCAGGAGAAAATTATATTTTATGAGGTTTTATTGTGTTACGTCATGTCTTCCGGCATTTATGCAAACGTTTATAGATGTATAAACTCATGCATAAATGGCCAGTCTTGCTGTGTTGATGTGTACGGTAGGGTTCAAGCGTTTGAGACCATTCTGGAACGATTTAAAGGAACAAAGGAGTGTTATACAGTCTGTAAAAACAAGAAATATGTGATTTGATCGTGTATGCAAATGTCACAGGTCATGAACCAGGGGACATGCTGCTGTCATGGTAACACTTTACAATAAGGTTCCATTTGTTAACATTCGTTAACTCCATTAGTTAACATTAACTTACAGTGAGAAATATTTGTAAATGCTTCATTTATACATTATTTAAATCAAAAGTTGTATCTTTATATATTATTTATTGGATGCGAGCTAACATGAACCACTCTATCTGTATTTATTATTTTACTAACATGAACTAACTGTTGTATTTGAATTAATATTAAAATGGTTGATACATACTGTAACAGATGTATCAATGCAAAAAGTCAATGCAAAACAAAACAAAACAAAACAAAACAAAAAAACAAGCCAAATATTTATCTAAATTTATCTTTATTTATTAAATATTAAATATTTATCTGTACAAGTTATATGTATAAATATAGAATATATTTATGTATATTGTACATTTTTCGCATGTACACTTCATTTATAATATATTTCTCTGTATTTTTATCCTTTTTTTTTTTATTTACACCAATCTTTAGCTGATTTTTTTTTTTTTTCAAAACAAAATTAGGCTAATTAGAAATTATTTGCAAATTTGAAAAAAAATTAAACCATTTTTTTTCAGTGTTGTTATGATGTTGATATACACTACTGTTCAAGTTTGGGGTTGATAAGAGTTTTTAAATGTTTTTAAAGAATGTTAAAAAATAATTATAAAAAAGAATGTTTATAATAAGGCTGTGTTTTTAACATATCAAAATACAATTAAACAGCAATATTGTGAAAAATTTTAAATACATGTTTTTGTGTAAACTGTGATTTCAACATTCTTTGATAAATAGAAAGTAAAAAAAAAAACAGCATTTATTTGCAATTATAGAATTCGTATTAACATTATAAATGTCTTTGTTGTCATTTAATACATCTTTTCCAAACAGAAGTATTAATTTCTTTCAAAAAACAAAAACAAAACAAACCAAAAACACTTACTGACCCCAAACATTTGAACGGTAATCTACATAAAATCAGATCAGTATAGATTTACAAGAAGAAAATATAAGGATTCATATACAACATACAAAACGTTTTTGAGAGTATATTGTCCATGAAGACGAATGGAGCATTTGAGCGTAGGCCTTTTTCAGAGCAGGACCCCACCTGGGAGAGATAAACCATGAAAACGGATATTCCACTGATTGCACATTGTAGTGTAAACCATCATCTAGGCCTAAGAGCAGGATCAGGCACTTTGAAGCCAAAGACAGAGAGATGGAGATGGGGGGAGGACAGGTACATTCTCACACACAAAAGAAAAATCTGATTTGAGTTGCACTTACCCCTAAATGGTGGTCTGAAAGGATGCTGTCAGAATGTGTTCACGAGAACATGAGCGATGAACTTCAGCGCATAACCCTTTAATATCCGACACAGTGCTGGTGGGAAATGGAAGTCAGTCGCCTTTGCCGTTAGTTCAGAGGTGGCCATTAATCATCTTAATTACTAGTGCTTATGCATAGTCAGAGTCATTTGACTTCTCTGGCAGATTTGTGGCATTTGCAGTGACACAAAATATAGTGCCTGCTTGGATTTCTTAGATATCCTACGTATATACCACATTTTATCATCAATAAAATATAGTAAGAGCCCACTTCAGATGTCCTTTCGCTTTAAAAAATATGCCTCTCCCACAAGGACATCCATTAAATCCAAATGCACAGACATCTTACGGCAGTTTTACAATAAAACCAGAACTAGGACTCCACCTGTGAGGTGGAGACGCTTGGCGCTTGGACTCCCGGGCTCTCTCTGCTTTCCAGTCGTGTCTTAGATTTTACCTCATTATCTAGCAAACACATTGCTCTCCATACTTACACCGTGCTAAGGAACCTCTCATGGATACAGACATTCACAAAAGCTCATTAGGATGGTTCTGCTTGAGCCCTGTGTGTAGGTTTGCTGTCACAAACACAACAGGGTTAAGAGTTTATTACCAAACGTAACGTTTCGACTGAATTCTGATCGGATGAGCTAGATTAAAATCAGTCTAAAATCAGTAAAATTAGTAATAATAATAATAAGAAGAAATGTTGTTGAAATTTAATACATCTATTGATAGATTTTAAATGATTTTATAATAGAATTAATTATTTTTTCAATTTCCTAACATTTTCCATGTCCATCTCATGGTCATGTTTTGTGAAAGAACAGCTTACAAAACTTACAGCTTTTGATTTCATAATAAACAGCATGATCAAATGAAACAAAAATGTTCTGTATTGCTCAAGGATGTTTACATTTCACACGGTTGAAGATAACATGATTTGTGCTGTTCTCAAAGATGACATTTCCTTTCATTATATGCTGTTATTGAACAGAAACCAGTGAGGTCTGCTACTCAGCTCAAGTGGACCAAGCATTAAAGAGTGTACCGTATGCACAGACTTGGTTTGTGTCATGCCTGATTTATTTTTCCGTCACATTTCCATCTAGTGTTCCACAATATATCAGTCTATATTAAAGGGAGAAATCTTGATTTCCTTGGATCTTTATTTTTCTTCTCATCCCTCTGTCTATCTCATGCTCTCTTTCTACCACTCACCTAGCAGTTCTTAATTAAGTTTTCTTATGAAACCATGGTTCACTGTCTATTTGAATATAAATCAGATTGGATTTTCATCTTAAAGGCAGATTTTTCACTGCTGGCTGCATGTATACTATTAGCCAACAAGGCATTTCTCATTTGCATTGGCCCCGTCACTTAGAGTTATGTTCTGATCTAACGTATTCAGATGCTTTGGTGCTTAAGGTCGTTAACCTGAGATCGAGGTGGCAGAAGTGGGCTGTGATTCTGCTGGAAGGCCTTGAGCACACTGCTTTTGAAAGAAAAATGATGTTGATTCATTCATTATTTCTAATATTGAAGTGAATGCTTCTTTTTTTTAATAGAAATTTCAGTTCGTTATATATCAGGGTGAAAAACATGACGCATACGCAAGGACACTTCAATCCAAAAGCACAATTTCTATCTATAAAACATTTCCGTGTGATCAGACTGTCAAAGAATGGCTAGAAGGTAATAAAAGGAAATTGTTCAGACTTATTCCTTCAGATTCATTGAACATATTTTGACAAATTGGGCATTGGTACAAACCCGATTCCAAAAAAGTTGGGACACTGTACAAATTGTAAATAAAAAAGGAATGCAATAATTTACAAATCTCATAAACTTATATTTTATTCACAATAGAATATAGATAACATATCAAATGTTGAAAGTGAGACATTTTGAAATGTCATGCCAAATATTGGCTCATTTTGGATTTCATGAGAGCTACACATTCCAAAAAAGTTGGGACAGGTAGCAATAAGAGGCCGGAAAAGTTAAATGTACATATAAGGAACAGCTGGAGGACCAATTTGCAACTTATTAGGTCAATTGGCAACATGATTGGGTATAAAAAGAGCCTCTCAGAGTGGCAGTGTCTCTCAGAAGTCAAGATGGGAAGAGGATCACCAATTCCCCCAATGCTGCGGCGAAAAATAGTGGAGCAATATCAGAAAGGAGTTTCTCAGAGAAAAATTGCAAAGAGTTTGAAGTTATCATCATCTACAGTGCATAATATCATCCAAAGATTCAGAGAATCTGGAACAATCTCTGTGCGTAAGGGTCAAGGCCGGAAAACCATACTGGATGCCCGTGATCTTCGGGCCCTTAGACGGCACTGCATCACATACAGGAATGCTACTGTAATGGAAATCACAACATGGGCTCAGGAATACTTCCAGAAAACATTGTCGGTGAACACAATCCACCGTGCCATTCGCCGTTGCCGGCTAAAACTCTATAGGTCAAAAAAGAAGCCATATCTAAACATGATCCAGAAGCGCAGGCGTTTTCTCTGGGCCAAGGCTCATTTAAAATGGACTGTGGCAAAGTGGAAAACTGTTCTGTGGTCAGACGAATCAAAATTTGAAGTTCTTTTTGGAAAACTGGGACGCCATGTCATCCGGACTAAAGAGGACAAGGACAACCCAAGTTGTTATCAGCGCTCAGTTCAGAAGCCTGCATCTCTGATGGTATGGGGTTGCATGAGTGCGTGTGGCATGGGCAGCTTACACATCTGGAAAGGCACCATCAATGCTGAAAGGTATATCCAAGTTCTAGAACAACATATGCTCCCATCCAGACGTCGTCTCTTTCAGGGAAGACCTTGCATTTTCCAACATGACAATGCCAGACCACATACTGCATCAATTACAACATCATGGCAGCGTAGAAGAAGGATCCAGGTACTGAAATGGCCAGCCTGCAGTCCAGATCTTTCACCCATAGAAAACATTTGGCGCATCATAAAGAGGAAGATGCGACAAAGAAGACCTAAGACAGTTGAGCAACTAGAAGCCTGTATTAGACAAGAATGGGACAACATTCCTATTCCTAAACTTGAGCAACTTGTCTCCTCAGTCCCCAGACGTTTGCAGACTGTTATAAAAAGAAGAGGGGATGCCACACAGTGGTAAACATGGCCTTGTCCCAACTTTTTTGAGATGTGTTGATGCCATGAAATTTAAAATCAACTTATTTTTCCCTTAAAATTCTCAGTTTAAACATTTGATATGTCATCTATGTTGTATTCTGAATAAAATATTGAAATTTGAAACTTCCACATCATTGCATTCTGTTTTTATTCACAATTTGTACAGTGTCCCAACTTTTTTGGAATCGGGTTTGTACTTGTCTCATGAGCATGCCAAGGACAGCTAGGGCAGAGGTCAAGTCATATGGACTATTTTTAAGGTGCTTTTGTGTCATTTTGTGTCTTGAAAGCTCCAGTTTCCATTCATTATACACTGTAAAAACTCAACTTGAAGTTGGTAGGAATTTTGTTACAGTGTAATTTTGTGGACAAAAACAACTCATATGTTCTTCAAAATATCTCTTTGAGTAAAATAGAGTGAAAATGGCTGCTCTTTTCCATATAATATCCATATAATAAAAAGTTTTGTCAATGTCCACAATGCCTAAAAAATATCCCAAAAATAGCATACCCCCCCCCATGTTTTTCATGTAATATTTATATTTTATTTTATTATATTTCAGATTTATATAAAAAAAATATAATAATTTTGTTACCATAATAAAAAAAAAAGACCATACATGTTTTAAACAAAACTTCAGGTGAATAAACAACACAATTTTCCTTTTGTTTGGGTGTACTGATACTTTAAGAGTATTTGTCTTATGTATGTATATACAGGTATGTATAAAAGAAGACAATACATGTTTATACACAGCAGGAATGTTAAACTACATGTTAAACAAACTCTCACTTTTTCTATATACATACATATGCATGTGTGTTCTCAGCGGGCCATTATGAGTTTCATGACTCTGACCTAGCGGTGTCTTTAATTCCTCATCGTGCCCTTAGGTTCTGTTTAAATTACTTCTTCCTTTGACATGGTGGGTTTATTTTAAGGAGCAAATACTAAAACGCCACCGGGAAAGCGTACATGATTCAGCCCAGAGAGTCTCGAGGTTTGGCACCAATCTAAACCGAGTTGAAGAAGGTAATATGAAAGAGGTGAGGTGTAGAGCCTTTTCCCGCTGTTGGAGATCGCAGAAGGGATGGAGGGATGGGGGGATGGGGGGGGGGGGGGTGAGAAATGCTAATTGTATTCATAAGATGCAGCCTTAGTTTATCCTTATCTATGCGCCTCTCTCTTTTCCCTTTTGGGGCTTGCAAACAGCTTCACTTCAAGTCTTCAGGCTGTCTTAAAGAGATTCTGTTGAGAGGGCTGTGGTCAGGGACTGTCAGACATGCATTTAGTCTGTTTGCTTCTATAAGTTTCAAGTTTTCAAGTTTCAAGTTTTATTTGTCACATACACGACTATACAGAGACTGTATAACCAGCAGTGAAATGAGAGTCGGGTCCGCTCCATGGACAGTGCAAATATTGAAAAAAACAACACAAGGGAAGTAAACATAAGATAAAATGAATGAAAAATAAGATATAAAGAATAAAATATAAAATATAAAAGAATGTGTATGACAGTAAGCTGTAGAATTAAATATTAATATAAGCATGACTGTACAGAGAGGAATGTGCAACAGGTTATACATGGTTGACATGAAGCAGCCAATCACAAAAAATAAAATAAATATAAAAATAAGATACGATTTACAGATACAGAACGTGTTGTGTGCAAGTGTGCAAGTGTGCAAATGAGCAAATGACACTGACAGTTATGAGGTAGAGAGTATTGAGTGTGTGATTAGTGATTTGAAGTAAGTCAGATTATGTTTTTAAGAGGCTGACTTTGAGTTCAGGAGCCTGATGGCCGTGGGGAAGAAACTCCTCCTGAGTCTCTCTGTTTTTGCCATCAGGCAGCGGAAGTGCTTACCAGATGGCAGCCTAGTGAAAAGACAGTTTCCAGGATGATTAGAGTCTTTGATGATTTTGTCAGCTCTGCCTCTGCATCGTTTGATGTAGATGTCCTGCAGAGAGGGGAGAGCAGATCCAGAGATACGCTCAGCTAAGCGCACAACTCTCTGCAGGGCTTTGCAGTCTTGACTGGAGCTGTTTCCATACCACACTGAGATGCACTGAGTCAAAACACTTTCTATGGTCCCTGCATAGAAAGTTTTCAGGATTGTTGGTGAGACCCTGAATTTTCTCAGCTGTCGCAGATGGTACAGTCTTTGCCTGGCTTTCTTGACCTGTGTTTGGATGTGTGTAGTCCAAGTCAGGTCCTCGGAGATGTTTACTCCGAGGTACTTGAAGCTTCTTACTCTCTCCACAGGGGTCCCGCTGATCACAAGAGGAGTGTAGGGCAGCAGGTGTCTCTTTCTGAAGTCCACAATCAGCTCTTTGGTTTTGCTCACGTTCAGAGAGAGACAGTTGTCCTGGCACCATGATGTTAGTCTCTCCACCTCATCCAAGTATGCGGTCTCATCATTGTTGGAAATGAGGCCCAGAACCACAGTATCATCAGCAAATTTGATAATAGATGTGGATCTGTGAGAGGACACACAGTCATGTGTGTAGAGAGAGTAGAGCAGGGGACTCAGAACGCAGCCCTGCGGGGCTCCTACGTTCAGGGTGATGGAGTTTGAGGTGTACTGGCCTACCTTCACCACTTGAGGTCTGCCGGTGAGGAAGTCTAGAATCCAGTCGCAGAGTGAGGTGTTTAGGCCGAGGCCTGTGAGTTTATTAGTCAGCTTGGTGGGGACTATGGTGTTAAAAGCTGAGCTATAGTCTATGAATAGCAGTCTTGCATAGTTTCCATTGCTGCTGTCAATGTGTGTGAGGGAGGAGTGGAGAATGTGTGAGATGGCATCATCAGTTGATCTATTGGAGCGATAGGCAAACTGAAGAGGGTCCAAAGTAACAGGGATGGATGAGCTAATGTGTCTCTTAACAAGTCTCTCAAAAACCTTCATGACTATAGATGTGAGGGCCACTGGACGATAGTCATTCAGGCAAGAGGGTTTACTGTTCTTAGGCACAGGGATGATGATGGATTTTTTTAAAGGAGGTGGGAACTACAGAGGTAGCAAGGGACTCGTTGAAGATAGAAGTGAACAAACCAGCAAGCTGATCAGCGCAGGACCTCAGGACACGGCCAGTAATCCCGTCAGGTCCAGCCGCTTTCCTGATGTTCACTCCCTTTAGTGCCCTCCGAACCTCATCCTCCGTCACGGTGATCACATGATTCTCGCTTCTCTGCCTGCTGCCTCCTGACGTGCTGCTCGGCAGAGCCGCGATGCCTCCGTTGCTTTCAAATCGGCCGTAGAAGGTGTTTAATTCTTCAGCCAGCGACGGATCTGCTCTCACCTCCGCGGAGGATTTGTTTCCAAAGGCACAGATGGTCCTTAGTCCCTGCCACATGCGTCGCGAGTCATTGAGCTGAAAATGAGACTCAATTCTCTCTTTGTAGCGATGTTTGGCGGCACTTACTGCTCGTCTGAGAGCATAACACGAAGCTTTATATTCGTGCATATTCCCAGACAAAAGAGCCTCGTTGTATGCGGCAGTGCGTTTGTTAACCGCATCAGGGATTGTTCTGTCCACCCACGGTTTCTGATTAGGGAAAGTCCTTACAGTAATCGTTTCTGTAGCTTGTTCGGTGAGTGTGTTTACAAAGCTCACTGCCACCTCCGTGAACTCGCTGACGTCAGATGAGCTCGCCCTGAACATGTCCCAGTCGACGTCATCAAGAGCCGACTGCAGCATAGCTTCAGAGTGGGAGGACCAACGCGTCACTTCCCTCTTCACCGGGGGTTCCTGTGCGAGCCTTTGTTTATATTCCGGTGTGAGGAAAATGGCGGCGTGGTCAGACTTACCAAACGCAGGTAGTGAACGGGCCTTGTAGGCATTCTTAAACTGAGAGTAGCAGTGATCCAGTGTATTCGGTCCTCTGGTTGGACAGGATACATGCTGGTGAAAGTTCGGCATGACCTGCCTGAGGTTGGCTTTGTTAAAATCCCCCGCGATGATAAAAGCAGCGTCAGGATGTTTGTTAATGTAGCCGCTGAGCACATCGTGAAGTTTAGACAAAGCCAAGCCGGTGTCTGCCTGTGGTGGAATATAAACGGCAGTAGCGATGACTGCGGAGAACTCGCGGGGTAGATAGAATGGGCGGCAAATGATGGATAGATGTTCCAGATGAGGCGAGCAGGATCGCGACAGAGAGGAGATATTCCTGGGGTCGCACCATTTCTTGTTAGTCATGAAACACACACCACCACCCTTGGATTTACCGGCTTCAGCTGTTCTGTCCATCCGTAAAACAGCGAAGTTGTCAGACGGCGTTACAGCGGTGTCGGGAACAGAGGGCGTGAGCCATGTTTCAGTCAAACAGATGATGTTGCAGTCCCTTATGTCCCGTTGGAAACTAATCCTGGCTCTAAGATCGTCCATCTTATTATCCAAGGATTGGACATTAGCGAGCAAAAGGCTCGGTAAAGGAGGACTGTGAGCCCTTTTCCTCAATCTGTTTCGAATCCCAGCGCTGTTTCCACGGTGTTTTTTGTTCCGTCGCCTGTGTCCTTTGTTCTCCGCGTTACGAAGAATCTCAAGAGGCCACGATGGATTCGGTGATAAAGTGTCCTGAACCAGGTTAGTGAAGCGGTTTCCAATGTCCAAGAGTGCACTTTTGTCATAGGTGATCAGTGCCGACGTTATGTGAGTAAAAATAGAAATCAAAAGTAAGTAAAAAAGTAAATAAAAGCATAGTCTAAGCGGAGCGTCCCGGACGGCAGCCGAACATAGCAGCGCCATCTTGGAAAATACAGGACTATAAATGCAGGACTCACGAGGAGAGATAAATACACACGGACAAACAGAAAAGGTGTTGGTGAGAATATTTGGCTGACGTCTTGAATTTGAATCGCACACACAAACACGGGCACGCAGTCTCTTCACCAGCCTGTCAGGTTGTCATTTGATTGTGTCTTTGGGGTTACATTCTCTGTTTGCAGCATTTTGACTTGATTGACAAGGGCCACAGGAAGTGGAAGCATCCCTCCATTCAGTGAGTGATTATCTTAAATGGAGAATTTAAAGGATTACAAAACTGGCCCAGTAATCCAGCTGTCAATCTCTTGACTCATTAAGGAGTTGGAAGAGAGAGAAGAGAGGAAACTTAGGTGTTTGGAAGAGAGGATTAGTCTCTCTGCTCCGTTTTCCTAATCTTTATGAAACCTTGTATCATTGTAGATGATATCACAAATATGATGTTCTGTTGAAAGAGACAGTTCATCCAGAAATTAAATACTGTGATTTTTTTTCCCCGATCTGTTTGACTTTCTTTTGATGACTTTTTAAAGTCTTGGCTGCTCTTTTACATTTGGTAAAAAGGTGCTTCAAAGTCCAAAATGACTACAACTAGGCTATTGACGCCGACATATAGCTGTTGTTTTTATATTATTAGCTTTCATATTAATTTTAATTTAAGTTTTAGTAGTTTTGTTATTTAGTTTAACTTATTGGTAGCTCAGTTTTAATTTTAGGGCCAGATTCACTAACAGCTTGCGCCAACTCAAACCATCTTTTGGCATTAAAATACTATTTTAAGGATTTAATAAAGACGCACATTGAATAATTAGCGTTGAAAAGGCATGGACACAGTTAATTTTGTGCCTGACCTTACTGAATATGCATTTGTTGGAGTTTCCCTTTCAGGCACAAAAATTTATGGGAGGAGAGTATTAAAATGAATCACGCAGCGGAGTTTACTAACGTTTGCGCTCGTCAAATTACTGGTATTTGCGCCATTATTTAACGTCCAAAAAAGCATGTCTTAAAGCAGGCAGTAATTTGCGCTGCTCTTGGTAGATTGTGTTGGTCATTATGAAAATGATCTGGCTGCGTCTGTGTTCTTTAATGTGCGCATTGTTCGTAAATCACCCGCAGAATTTTCCCCTCCCATTGGTGCTTTTATGGAATTGTGCTCTAACTCTAATTTGCCCTGTTTTGTAAATCTGGCCCTTAGTACTTTTACTTGAACTTATCCTTATTTTATTTTTGACAGTTTCCAAGTCAACATTTCTCATTTTCTTTTAAGTTTAAATTTCAAAGTTAGTTTTTCATCTAATATTTATATTTTATTTCAACAAAACTGGCAATACCCAAGTTAAGCCATTATTCACTGAAAAATGTCTCCATCTATATGGCATTTATAGACAATTTTTGAGCCTAAAGGAAGACTTTTGATCCTCATTCGCGTTTATTATGTGTAGACACAATATCCTTTGACAATGCACCTTTTGTGTGCCATAGAAAATATAAAAGTCATATGGGTTTGTAATGGCATGAGGTTACATTCCTTGAACTATTCCTTGAAGTTTGCTTTGAGGCACACTTTTTGAAAACAAGTCTACACAATTATGAAATAAGCTTTCCAGGCCAGTGAAATGGCAGATTAATAAATCAGACTATGAGGAAAGAGAATGATATTAATAGAAATATTGTGGATTTCATAATATAAATCCCAAGTATTTGACTATCGTTTTTTTTCAAAGCCGTTGTCTACACTGGCAGTCTGGAACAGACTGAACTATCCATATCTGCATCCATCTTTTCATTGATTTCTTTTGTTATTAAGTCGTTTATATTGTCCATAACAGGGAGGCATCTCTTGTAAATAATGAATATCAGCTCAAACTTGTAGACGTTTCTAGAATCCTGGATCTGCTTTGGGGACTGGAGTAAGGCGAGGAAAAATCAATATAAATTTCCACTGTGCTGCCAGTTCAACATGGTCACTCACTTACAGCATTGATCGGCTCTTCTAAAGAATCTTTGTAGTTTTATTTATACATTCATACATGCATTCATACAAACACAAACCTATTGAAAAGTAAAAATGCTGAAGGACAAGGAAACGCATGTCGAGAGGAGGTGAAGCCAGGTGAGACCACAGAAGCAGAAAAAGGGGGGAAAAAAATCGAGGATTCAAAGTCTGTGTCTTCCCAAATTCCCAAAACTTGCTGAAGTTCCCTGGACGTTGCAGGAATGCAAATATGATTATCAAAAAATATCTTGCGCAAGTGCTTGGACTCTAAATGGACCTCTTCAGACTTTGTATACATTTTCCACAGGCCTGCAACAAGCTCTTCGTGTTCACTGAACTGTTGTGGTCTGTAACTAAAAAGACCTACGGTGGCGCAGGCTTCAGCGCTTTTGCGCTGATAAAGAGCTTGGCCATTGTTGGGTAAAAATTATGTTTGCAAAAGGACTATTCAAATTTCATCCCTGGCTAACAGTGGCTTAATTTTGAATTCTGCAAGTGTGTACAATATTCATTATCACCAAATGCAGCAGTTTCATATGAAAAAAGTAAACACCCTCGGCTGATATTTGGTTTATTTATTTATTCAAATCATGAATGCTGTTTACAACAGATAATTTGGAGGTGAGGTATGAGACCTGAATGTGAATGAAAAGTCCATAATGTCCAATGGCCATTATGCTAGATGTGATAATTCACTAAATAGCACAAATAAATAAATTTTTGCCTCACTCACTGAGTCATCGCAGCACTCGTGCCTGTACAGTCTGGATTTTGCTTAGCCGCTTACGTGTAACGGCAACGGCAGGAGAGGTTTAATTAAGCACTTCATGTGTATACCAAGAACTGAAAAAAGAGTCAGAAACATGTTTCCGAATGGCTTTAATGAAAGGTAAATGGATGTCTGAATGTATTTAAGGCCACTCGTTAAGCCTTGAGTCAGAGTGCTGGGATGGGTAATGTTCTTGACACTGTAAATGACATTGGAGCTGTAAAAAACTAATTATCACCATGGTCATGTAGTGTTATTATTGCAGCAATGCTGTGAAGTATTCAGACAATTCAGACATTGCTTTTGAAATCTGCACAATCCACAGGAATTTTCTTTTAATATTTTATTAATTTATTTATTTTTCCTTTGATTACTGAGACAGGTTAGTAGACACAGAAATATGTTGCTAGGGGCCATGCCTCTGACAGTTTAAGGAGTTTTGAGTCTTTTGAGGTTCTACCACATCATTAATATTAATAGTCATTAAATAATATACCTGTGGTTTTGGCTGTACTGTTGGATCCAGTAGACCACAGATGGCTTTACTGCTGGTGTGGTGCTGTTTGTATCTCTTTGTGTACAGTATATATGATTTTATGAATGATGTTAAAGGAATATGTTGGGTTCAATACAAGTTAAGCTATGTAAGAATTTAAAAGAAAATATGAAACTCATACACTGCTGTTCAAAAGTTTGGGGTCAGTAAGATATTTTTATTATTAAGTTATTCTTTTATTCAGCAAGAGTGGCGGTACATATTTTTATAATGTTATTCATTAAAGAAATCTGAGAAAAAAAAGGTATCAGAGTTCCTCAAAAATATTGAGCAGCACAACTCTTTTCCAACAAAAAATGTTTCTTGAGCACCAAATCGGCATATAAGAATGATTTCTTAAGATCATGTGACACTGAAGACTGGAGTAATGTCTGCTAAACGTATAGCTTTGCCATCACAGGAATAAATTACATTTTCAAATATATTAAAAAAGAAAACATTTATTTTAAATTATTTAAAAGTATTAGATTTTTTGGATTAGACAAATGCAGTATTGGTAAGCATAAATGTAATTTTAAAAACAGTTCACTTTTAAATGGTTGTATATATCCATTATTTAAAACTTGTGTATTATTTGATCAAATAGAATAAAATATTCACACTAAAATCATGTTAACATGCATACATTTTATGGATTGGTACCATTCACTTTCACTGTAAGACAGCTTTTTCAGCTTTTTTAATTTTTTTATTTTTAAGAAAAGGTGGGGTGATACAAAATTAATACTTGTAGTAATTATGTAGACCATAAGTGTGTTGATTGGGCTTAATTTGTACTGAACCCAAAATATTTATTTTAAGCAGCACCTGTTTAAAAAAGCCCCTCTACAAGCTACTCCATAGGCACATATACAAACTCAACACAACGCACAAAGATGCACAGATGTTCAGACATGTGTACGCGTACGCATATGCACTCGCACACACACACACGCACAAACCCAGATCGTAGCAATCGCTGTATTCTGTGATGTCATTGTGTTTTGATCTCAGGAGAAATGCCTATCACAGCTGTGGCTGCAGCAGTCTTCTACTGTATATTCTCTCCAAACATCAGTACTGGAAAATACCAGGATTTTCCCAGCCGACACCCACAGAGTTACAAAACTGAAGGTTCACTTTATTGCTTTGAAGCCGCACGGCTTAGAAAATACACAAACACACACATAGTCAATGGATGGAAAAGTGCACAAAAAAACAAAACATACGAGCAATCATCCATTCAAAGACACTCTCTTTGTTACTGAGCTTAGAATGTGATTTCAACTGAAAATAATAATGACACTGAAGGAAGCACCATCACTGGTGAGATCAAAAGCCTAAGAATTAGGCTACTTCTTGATCCTGTGGCCTCTGGGATTTTACCTTTTTATAGGATTTTAGGTCCAATTTAGACATCCTTAACCAATCCCACACATTTTTCTTTTTATATATGAAGAGGAACATTTTTTTCTGTGATTTTTTTTTCTTCTTCTGCAGGTTACATCATCAGTAGGTGTAGATAAGTTATTAGTGAATCATTAAGCAGTCATTTAACTGATTCATTCAGGAATGAAACAGGTGGCTATGTTTATAAATAAGTCATTCACTCAGCCAATTTGTTCAAAATGCTGATTCATTCAGTAAAAAAATCATTAAATCGTTCAATCATTTCAGTAGCTCAAAAACACAGATTTATTCTAAAACACAACACACTGCAACATGTTCCTCTGAGACATATTCGCACAACATGCCAAAAATGGTAGTCAGTATTAACTTCTTGTTTATTGAACTGCTTGTTTTAAATGCAATACATCTGTATATTTATCACTATGTGTAGCATATAGTCTCGTTATTGTTTTAGAACAAAATTGCATGTATATTTTTGAGAAGACTGAGATGATTTGACGTCCAGTGTTGTGTTGCAGATCATCTGTTAGTTTATCTACATTTCACATTAGTGAAGTAGTAGCACCAATATATTGATGAGGTAACAGGGTAGTGTTGACATTTTTAGATGAATTTGTGAATGAGGCACTCATTTAAGGCAGTTCTTCACAATAAAGAGGTTGGACGGGTTAGCAAAATGGCCCATGTTGGTTTGTGATTCAGTCTGTATCATTCGAACAGCTTGCGTGAAGATTCGTTTGAAATACAGTCTCTGTTCATACAACTGTAACTGGATATTACAGAATGCAGGGAACAAAATGAGTGCTGGATGAGCTGGATATTTACTTACAGTCAGTTGAAACTAAATCTGCAAATGCATCCTATGATTTGGGGAAGATGAAGAAGCTCTTTATTAAGTTCTATCGTGCTTGTGCAGCTTGTACTAGAGCTACATTTGCAAACCAAAATAATATCAAAACACAAAGGCCGGTTTCACAAAGCAAGCACGAGCAGCATGTGAGCACATTTTTTTTCTTTTCTTATTTTGTCGTGCATGTTAACAAATGAGTGCATTCACAGGAGAAACATGTGAGCAACACAAAAGTGATGGTTTTGGTGCAGAGTCTAATTTTGCTGCTGCTCACACTCAATTAACAACACACTTTTGAAGGACAAAATAAATTTGATTTCACACAAAAAGTGCTAAAAATGAACAGAATAAGCATGTCTAGTGTTTTTCTTTTTTTAACAAGAGTTGATGTTGATGTGAGTTGAAGAGTTGATGTCAGAAAAGAAAATGAAAAATCAAAACCGTATTTAAAGATTTACCCATTTAAACTCGTTTTTTATTATTCAGTTTGGGTGAAAGTATGGTTTATTATAAACAGTACATTCCATATGGAAGTATGACTGAAACGACATGATCGGAGCTGTTTTTGTTGTTTACCAAAATCCACACTACAACTATAATGATAAAAACTGATATCTTTGAAAACATTTTCACAACTATTTTTTTCCAGCTGATAAATGATACAAAAACATTGACTTCCAGTCAGAATCCAACCAAATGTAATAAGCACAAGAATGTTACAGACAACAAAAGTCCAGCACGCATCAATAATAAAGTGTTAACATTTGTAGTTATAGCTAGTTATCGTTGTATATAGCAGCTGGCAATAGATTTTGTTCTGTTGTACTTCTTTTAGCAATGTTTAAACATTGATTAGATCAAAGCTGACTGTTTTCAATATTTTAGTTTTTTCTGTATTTTATGTAGCTTGTAGTGTGACTCAGTAGCTCCATAAAATTTTTATCTGTAGAGTATTTAGTGGCTTAACTTACTGTATTTTTGGAGTAGCTTGCCCAGCACTGTTGACATCAGATCAAATGTAGCTTGGTTACCCACAATACCATATTTCTTTACACCCCCTTGGCAGCAAAGTAACATGCTTAACTATGCATAGACATGGATGTTGACTCAAGAATCATGAGCAAATCACCTATTTAAAGAGCACCATAGTGTGTGCCCTCGGGATTATGCAGCTGTCTCGTGTCTTTGTGTGAGAGAGAATAATTGTTTTTTCTCTAATTACGAACATGAGATGTGGCTGCTGGTGTGGTTGTTCGCAGCTGCCATCTTTTCATTCTTGTTGGCACCTTTCTGGCTGAAAATGGGATTTTCTACCATCTGGATTTGAACATAGTTTGCTGTACAATTTCTCAGTATATTACAGTTAAAAGATCTGTTATCGTTTCCGTAAGCAATTTATATGAGCTTTAAGGGTGAATTCACTAAACAAATGTGGTATTTAAAAAATAAAAAAATTACGTCACATTCACTAATCACTAGCAGTACAATTTAATCAGCCACTAAATGCACAAACAAGACTTGTTTCTATGTAAGTAAGGCTTGTTAAAGACTACGCCTTGTTTGCAAAAACTCTGCGCTATTACCGCCTACAGAAAGCAGTCTGTAAACATAATTTTATTAAACAAGGATATTTGTGTGCATTTTCTATTGATCATGGCAGCTGTTATCCATCAAATGATGGAGAGCAGCGATATAACCGGCATAAAGGCGGATGTGCTGTGTAGTGCATGCTTCAAAGCGACTTAACCCTGTGAAGCCTGACATATGAAGTAATAAATCAACCCTCTACAATGCGAGTAAATCACTCGCATATGCGACTAATCTTCAATCTGGGCGACTAAATGATGTCTAATATTAGCCAATGGCTAATAAATTCTCAGATTTTACTCGCCAGTGTGTGAGTTGAAGGCTAAGATTAGTTTAGCACAGATATATTTTCACTCTCCGAACACACTGACTGAGCGCTTCAGAGTTTCGCTCTCTGTCAAGCGATCTGTGATATTTTTCAGTTCATCTCAATGGATGCGCAGCGCACCTGTGTTTGACGTACCGTGAACTCTAGGCGCACGACTTGCCGTCGCTTTGGTGAGAGCAGAGAGAGTCTTACATACATGCAGAATTGACGCGCTACATGTAAACGATATTCTTTGTTGTATTTTCCTGTCAAAATAACAGTTATTTTTCTTCAGTTCGAGTTCTTTTGGATTTTTTCAGCTTTTAAGAACTGCCGGGTTTTACGGTAGTGGACGGAACTAATGCGCAAATGACAATCTCATTGGCTGGTGTTCATGTATTATCGTCCCTGTTTTGATTTCAGCGAATCAGTTCGAGTGAACTCACAGAACCTGATTAATATTCATGAATCCAGCAGCTCGTTAATCCTTAGTGTTTTATACTGTTCTTATTAGCAGAATCCTCCTTCTTCTTCTTCTTATTATTATTATTAATATTAATATTATTATTATCGTCTTATCAGTATTATTGTTAGTTTTGTCCCTTTTTTTTACAGAAACACTGAATGACCAAAAAAGCACCACCACCAGTCCTAAATTCAGTTAAAATGTTTATGCATTCATACATGATTACTAAATTTTAATCCTAATTACTAAAGTTCTATCATTAAATAATACTTGATTATCATAATGTCATAATATAATGCTTGACTGACTGATGTTAAGAGTGTACTTTCAGATATTTAAAAAGCTGTACCATTTTACAAACATATACAGTAGGCTATATCATATATATATATATATATATATATATACACACACATGTATATAGGCCTAGTATTATCAGTCTGGCGAGTAAACAAAAAATGTACTAGCCAATGGCGATTCAATTGCCAAGGTGTCCGTAGAGGGTTGTAAATAATAGTCCGAAAAAATCTATATATGCAGTTTATTGAACCTTAAGACAAAGTATAAAATCAATGACATACTGTATCTATAAAACTATAGCAGACTACTTAAAATATATGTGGTCACTTGTTAAAATGTATTAAATATGATACATCAGGCTTTGATCTCTGTCATTACTGTATTGCCCTGCATTATATGGTACAGAGTTTTGATCATAAAAATGCTACATTTTAGCAAATGAGAAATATACAAAAATTACTCTTACATTTACTTAAAAAAATATGGGTAACCAAAACCAAACAGTTTCTGGTCTCCATTGACTTCCATAGTTTTGTTTTTTGTTTGTTTCATACTACGCAAGGCATTGGGGACCAGCAGCTGATTGGTTACCCACATTCTTCAAAATATAAATGATGTAAATGATGGCAGATTTTTTATTTTTGGGAGAACTATCCCTTTAAGCTGTCAACCAGATGACAGAAGGCACATAGAAGATTGTGTACAACAGGATTATCACCATAGTTTTCATCTTGTTCCATCAAAATATGATACAGTAGACTATAGGGTTAATTTACAAACCATTATTTGTAGTTCTTCTGTATTTGTACGTTCTTCTAATCTAAAGCATCAGTATCAGTGACCTTTGACCTTTGACTTTTGTTAACAAGCAAAGCTGTGAGCCAGCGCCCAGGTCCCAGGAGTTATTCGTGTGTCACCAACAGTAACCCTTGTCACAGTGATGTTGATGGCCCGAGGGGTCTCTGCCTCAGTGACAGCTGACAGAAGAGTGCAGAAAGAAGCTGGGCCCTGGGAGGCCAGTCGTGCTTTTCAAACAGAAACAGGGACTACAGGTGTCAGAATCCATCTGTCCAACCTGATAGCGAGTCCTAGGATTCACTCTAACCTATGTAGCTGTAGTTTAGTGTGGATCCACAATCTTATAGGGGTGCTTAGCTAATTAAGCAGGTCCCATAACATTACATTTTTTAAGGTATTTAGAAATATGTTTTAAGGTATAGAAACCTTATTTTGCACATCAAATCCATATAAACGTGAATAAGATGCTATTAAAGTGTTGTTCACCCAAATGCTCATGTTGTTTACCATAGCTGTCAAATATTATCAGAGCTTTTTTGATAAGCAGTGTATTGTGAACCAAAAGTGCCCACAGTTGGGGACTGTGGTGGAGGGCAAGATTTGAATTTAATATAATGTGTCTTTTGATATTGTGATTACAGTGTCTTTTGGGGCAGCTCATGTTTGAACGCCTCCATGCCAAAACTTATTTCGATTGTATGAACATGCAACCAAGCGAAACACTGATTTGTTATTTATGAGCCTCATCTCAAGACCTAGTTTTGTTCTATTTATTTGATTTATTGGTTCAGACAGTAGTCTAATAAAGTCTGAGGATTCTGTGTTAATGTTCCTGTTTGTTTGTTTGTTCGCACTACCGTGTAGTTTTGTTAATGATTGTTTTATTAGTATTTCTGTTTTGTCTGTGTAAATTCTCTTTTACTTTATTAAATTAAAATCAGTAGTTAAGATTCAGACTCAGCTTTCATATATTATGTTATATTATATTATATTATATTATATTCAAAAGGCTCGGTAAGGTTTTTATGAAAGAAATTAACTTTTATTCAGCGAGGAAGCATTAAATTGATCAATAGTGACAGTCATTTGTAATGTTACAAAATATTTCTGTTCCAGATAAATGCTTTTCTTTTGAACTTTCTATTCATCAAAGGATCCTAAAGGAAAAAAAAAAATATCTGAGTCTCCACAAAAATCAAATGACTGCTAAAAATTCAGCTTTCAGCTTTGCCATCACATGAATAAATTACATTGTAAAATATATTAAAATAGTAAACATTTATTTAAAATTTTAATAATATTCCACATTAATACAGTTTTTATTGTATTTTTGAACAAATAATTGCAGTCTTGTTAATCATAAGAGACTTCTTAAAAAAATCTAACTTACCTTAAACATATACCTGACAGATTATTAAATTTTATGTTCATTTACTTAACACAGTCTGACTCAAAGGGGTGTTTGGATACTCTGTCATGAGCAGCATGTCTGCCAAATGTCTCAGACCGGTTTATATGCACGACCCATCATACATTGAGGGACAAATTGACTGATGAATTCCTCTGGTTCATAGTGAAAGTGGTCTATTTAGTTGTAATCGAGTGATATGCAGGAGGAGATTATGCAAGTCAACCTTCACAGACCCCTTTAAACAGCTTGACAAAGGCATTTTTTGCATATTTTGATATACTTTCTGTTGAGACAGGAAGTTGGGGCAGGACCAGCCAAGTTACTGCCTTTAAGATGAATAGCAGTGCTAACAGAAAGCTGTCTCTAGGTATTATGGACCACTTGCTATTGCTAGTCAGAAATATGGCAGTAGAGAGAGGCAGCAGTATATTTTGTCCAAGAAAGACTGTACATTTTAAATGTGCAATCTGCTAAATGTTATTTTTGTCATTTTAGGAGTACGCTAGTATATAGATGACCTTGAAGCTGACAGACATTGTCTAAAAGCCACAAAACTCCAGTTTTGATGTCATGGGGTCTTGAGTCATTTTTAGTACGGTGCGGAAGATGACGAAGAATGAAGGGTTCTATTTTTTTGCCTCTGGGTGACTGTCCCTTTGTCTGTCTGTGTTTATCTTTCTGTTTATATTTACATCCACATTTATCGATCACAAAACCTTTGTGCATACTGTTAGAGTTTCTATTCATGTGTGTTAAGTTACAAATGTGATAGACCTATAATTAAATGTGAACATACAAAATTACACAGTGTCCAAATGTCCACCCACACAAACACCCAAGCAAGGGCCAAAGACGTGCCTGACATACAAAAATATCTGTAATTTCAACGACTGTATGTGATGAAGCTTAGTTTATTTAAATGACTTCATTAACTCTATGAGATTTCATTAGCTACTGCCACTGTGCTTTCGGCAATGTCACATTTGGTTCATTTGGTAAAATGTTCGGTCAACAGAAGGAACATTAGGGTTTAAATACACCCATTTCTTTAGAGACAATTACTCTGTGAAGTGCTTTTAGGGCTAATTCTGAGCACTCTTAATGTCTGTCTTAATGAGGAGATGTTTCTTTGCTAACATTTTGCAATGGTTTTTAGTGTGTGTGCTGTAAAATATTTAAACTATAATTCTAAAAACCAGAACAAAATGATCAGTTTATGAAACAAATTCATGTCACAAGTGAGTCCTTTCACCACTCAAAAGCATTGCTGCCAAAAGGTTTTCTATGTGGAGAAAATGGTCAGCAAAAACATGGAGGGGTTTTGAGGTGCAGAGTGAGGTGTGATGTTTTCGCTGTGCAAGTCAAGGCCATGGCGGCGTGGCCTGACAGAGCCGTTTATCACACTGTCCTCTGGTGATGGATCTTAGATTGGTTCACTTGGCTTGTATTAGCTTCAAGGAGGCTAAAGGGGCTGTACTACACACACATACACAACTGTGGGAGAATATGGACTGGCAAACTTGCAAAATCAAACATACGCTTAGAAAGGCCAAGAATAACATAATATTGGCAAAGCTAATTGTTTACTCCCAGATTAACCACCCTCATATTTTTTTTGTCACTCATCATGGATATACTCTCCATACACTGACAGTTCATAGTGACCAGAGAAACACCAGAACAAAATAAATAAAACCGCTGCATCAAGGTTTAAAAATATCCTTTTTGTGAAAATAAAGCAGCACTTGGGTTTGGAACAACAAGACCAAATTTTTATATTTGCATAAACTATCCCATTAAAATATGCACATGCACACTTTAAATAGAATAAAGAAGACTAATACAGTATGTGCACGTGCCAAAATTAACGTAATCTTGTGAAACAAGCATTGTCTTTATTAAGTCAGTGGTTAAATCCTATTTAACAGTGAGTGAACAAACTGAATAGAACCAGTGTTTTGCCCAGTTAAATCATTCGATCCATCAGTGTCCAGTTTGATAACTCATTGTTCATGCTCATTTAGATCAGTGCTAGTTTTTCTTAGTCTGAGACATGGATGGCTGGCTGACCAATCATATCAGGACTTCATGTTCTTATGTTTTCAATGGCCAGCTATTTCAGGTTAAAGTTGTCCATGTGGAAAATAGCTATAGAAAATAGCAAGGCCTTCAGGTGCTACTGCTGCTTAGACTGTGGAGGAAAAAAATATGTCAAGTCCCTAGAACCCAGGGCATTCATAAATATTAACATGTGTCCCTCAGAAGACATACATGGCTTCCATACATTTCACATATTTTGTAGATTATGCTTTGAATTTAAAGGAGTTCCGTGAATAGACTTAAAATGTATTTGCTGGATTTTAGTTCAGTGCAGTACAGTAATTGTGTAGTAATAGAAAGCAACAGTCAGATTCTGTAAGTAAAATCATTATTTTATTTTATTTAACTCATTTAGCAGTATACTGCAAAAAAAAAACATTTAATTTGTTATTATCTTCTTAACTGAATATAGGGCTGGGCGATTTGACCTAAAATCAAAACCTCGATTAATTTAACACTTTACCTCGATTACGATTATTATTTTTTTAATGTATTTTATTATTATTTTTTTGCCCTCATAGTTCATTAAAGGGGTTGTAGCGTAAAAAAATACTTCACTATTGATTTTATTTTATTTTTTTCTAATCAAAGTTTGCTTGAAATGAAGATATCTTATGAAAAAGTCACATTTCAGTTTTATTGTAAAAAGCATGTTTCTGAAAAAAAATAAAACTTTTATTTTTTGCAAACAAAATAAATGAATATTGCCATGTCAAAAGTAGAAAATAACCAGCATCTCTTGCAAACAAAATACATTTTAAATATTGTCATGCGAAAAGTAGAAATATCTCTTGTAAATTAATAGGCTATTATTTTAAATAATGCAATGTGAAAAGTAGAAAATAATAACTTGCATGTTTTAAATAATGAATATGCAAATAGAACACTGCTGATTAAGAGAAAGAGCATGGCACAATCTTATTGATCTTGTCCTGTCACCCTATATGTGTATTTACTCTATAGGTTCTTACTGGCTTTACACAGAACACGTCTTTGTGTCTAAAATATCTAAAACCGCGAGATGTAGCGCTCAGGAATGGTTTAAAAAAAGAGCAGCGCAGAATGCCTACTCCGTGGTGTTATGTCAACCTGCTACTGTAAACAAAAGCTTGCAATGCTTGCCCCGCCTCCGGGGTCTTCTGATTGGTCCACTGTTTTGGAACTGACATTGATGAGCATGCTGCGTGTAAAAGTTTAAATTCTTTTAACGTGCCACTCACGTGCGAGACGCTGCAAAACACATGAGTGCAATGGTCATACATGTCCGTATAGCACCAACGCGGTATGTTCTTCTTTTTTTTCTGTTTTTTATGTCATATTTCATCACTTTTCTCACTGTATTTTGTCAGGTCACAAATTAAATATAATAGTATTTAATAAATTTAAAATCTAAAAAAACTTATGCAACAACATAAGCAAGCCTTTGCCTTGACGTATAGATATTAATATTCTTAATCCAAGGTATATCCTTCTGTGGAAGCCATAATTCAGTATGGTTAAACTTTATAAAAAATAATAAATAAATAAATAAAACATAAAATAGCCAAATTTATATATTTAATAATTTTTTTTTTTATATAAAAATGAAGTTGTAATTAAAATTAAAATATTATTTTTATACTTATAATCATTTACTAAAACATCAATAGTTTTATATAGCATTTATTTTTATATTGCAGTTTTTATTGTCATACGCAGTTCTTCATGGGATTGTAGATCATTCCATCATAAAAGACCTGTACTTTTTTCTTTTTCATTTCATTGATGGTTGGTTTAGTTTGTGATTTTAATGGGGAAAAATACATTTACATTTACATTTAGTCATTTGGCAGACGCTTTTATCCAAAGCGACTTACAATTGGGGAGTACATAAAGTGATTCATCTTGAAGAGGCAATCAGACAGAGGAAGTGCTCGTAACACCAAGTCTCAGTCATTGTTCAAATAAGTACAAGCTAGCAAGGGAAGGAGAGAAAGATAAAGAATTTTTTTTTTTTTTTTTTTTTTTTTATTACAGCATTACATTAGAACAATAGTGGCTGAAAAAGTGGACTGTCACTGGTTTAGGTCAATGTTAGTATTTAACCAAAGGGGCTTAACGGTTGTAGCTGATCAGAAAATAGATCCCACACTTACATCAATTGAATGCTACATACTGGATATTCTAGGCACCTGACCAATGTCTACATTTCTTTCTTCCTCTCCATCCTTTCTTTTTCCATCTTTCCAGAAGATGTGAGCACTACTGGTATGTCTGGATTCTCAATTACTCCACATGAGCTTGGAACAAAATGGCCTCGTAACTGAGAATTGCAATCATTGCTCTTTAATTGGGTTTGAGTTGTGCCGTTTTCTCTGTGCTATTCACTGGAGAGGCTCCATCACTTTTCATCAGCTTGGCCATGTCAGGGTCTGAATAAACGGAATTCCAGTGTCATGGGTCCCTTTCACTGAGCCTTAATGAATGCGTAGAGTTCAACTATAGTCCTGCAAATAGAACACACACACAATGGCCTTCCCCTGTAGTCCCCTTCAAAAAAACAGGAGGCCTTCAATCTACCTCCTCCCTGGAGAAATTGGTATTCAGTTGAGCGTTACTCACTTAGGGAAGGCATTTAGGACTTCCTGCTACCATCTGGCTGAGCTTTTCAACCACCACAAAAGTCTGAAATCACACACACCATTGTAAGTTTTCGAAAACATTTGTCTCTTGCAACTTGAATTAAAAAATGACAGTGATGTCTCTGGAATGATAACCACCAGGCTTAAAACATTTATTTTGTTCTTAAAAGTATGATTATGCAACTCTGTGACATGTGTTGCTGTTTTTCCATCTGCTGAAATTTGCAACTTTCTTTAAAAAAATTTTTTTAACATGGTTTTTCCTTTTTTCCTCACACAAATTGAATGACCTATATCATTACAGACAATTGTGATATGTTTGTGCACGTATGCTGAAAATGTAAAAAGTTATTTTATTTTAGTAGAATGCAACAGTCAGATTCTGTATATATTATTTTATTTAATTACATTGTATTACTTCATTTCATTTTATTTGTTATTATTGTCCCCTTAATTGTTTTTTTTTTAATTCTACATGGTTGCTGATCCTTTTTCCTTTTTGTTTTTGCTGATGTATTTTATGCACTTACCTCAATGTGGTCAGAAATGTAATAAAATAGTATTTAATAAGAGTTAATAAAATAGTATTTAAAATACTATTTTTTAAAATACTAAAATACTATTTAAATGAAAGAATACAACAACAAACAGCAAAAAGAGAGAAATAAACAAATTAATAATAAAAACAAATTAAGTAGGATTATAAACAATTAAGAAGGCACTAATGACAAAAAATAAATAATACTTTATTTATTTTTTGAAAACTAGTTAGTGCTAGTTTGGTGGTGGTCTGTCTAGTAGAAATAACCAGCATGGCCTTTCTGATGATTCTAGTTGAAGTCTTGGTGGTTAAGTTGGTTTAAAAAGCTTGGTGGGAACACCAGAATCCCATCGCAACCAAAACATATGCTTTTCAGCAGGGTGGGTTATTAACCTCCCGGATTTTGGCATAAAATGCTCAGATGAGGAATTTTTGGCAACTGAACTTTTTTCCCCCCTGTACTTGTCAAACAGGTGTTGCCTGTTGTTAGAATGATGACACAGAGCATATGTTTCCCTCAGTTTCACACCCGCTCCTGAGCGAGGTACCTGCTCACAGTACTGCAGGATCTATTCCCAGTGGGACCCATTACTAATTTTAGCAAAAAGCTGACAGTTTGGTAATCACTGGGGACATTATTAACTCAATGAACTGAATTTTAATGCAGACCCACATAAAATACAGCTCACAGCAAAAGTGGCGTCTGTCTGGGTGCGAACTGTTTTCTCAACGCTGCCCTTGAGTGTAAATGGCACACTTATCCAAAGGTTGCCAACGGTTTAGCTTCTCGAGATTCAGACATAATGCCATTCTCACATTGTCAACAGCGGCACAAAGATAGTATCTGTGCTAAGCCCCTCTTGAATGTGTCTCTCATTCTCTCCATGAACTTGGCAAGGCTGGATTAGCCAGTGGGTCTAATTTAGCCTTTTTTTCAAAATCCCGTTCAACAAGACAGGGGCATAATGTTCGAACAAAAAAGTGCAAACACTTATACAGGGGAATTGGTCCCAAATCAATTATGAGAATCTCAGTCCCCTTCCTTTCCAAGAGTCCCAGCGCTGTCAGCAAGGCCCGAGCCTTGAGCTAACAGAAAGCATGATGGAGGAACCTGAAAAGTGGGTGAAAATGGAGGAATGTAGACCCTAGAGAGGGGCTCTGGTTCTAGATACACACAATATCATAGCTTAAAATGATGGCAAGAGTGCAGCGAAAAATATGGTACAAGGATGGGTTAGGATACAAGCTATTCATCAAAGCATATATTAAAATAAATGTTCGCACTTTATTTTAAGGTCCGATTCTCACTATTAACAAACCATTAACTACAAGTTTTGCCTCAAACTCCTAAGTTGCTGCTTATTAATTGTTAGCCAGTTAATTGTTAACTTTAGGTAATGGGTAGGATTAGGGATGTAGAATATGGTCATGTAGAATATGTGCTTTATAAGCACTAATACACAGCCAATATGTTAACAGACATGCTAATAAGCAACTAGTTAATAGTGAGAATTGGTGCTTATACTAAAGTGTTACCAAAAAAAAAAAAATGGGGGTTTTGGGGCCCTGGAGAAGTTTTGACATGCCTTGATATTTGTGTTTTTTTCAGTATCTTAAAAACATATTAATTGCTAAAGTCTGATTACACTGTAATCAGAAACTGGGCTACAATAATATATTTAATTTAATTTAATTTTCTTAATTCATATGTAATTAAAATTTGGGAACTGAATTATAATTTTAAATGTATTTGAATTCTTTTCTGCAACCTAAATATTTTACAGGACTTATTTAAAACTAACATCTTATCATTCAGACAGCCCACCAGCAAGACAATTATGAAAACATATATTTTTTACATCTCAATTGTGGTTTTACCATTCTTTGGGGTATGTATAAAGTCAATACCATGGTATTCTTTCAAGTACATGTATAAATACAATTATTAAAGTATTTGTTTTCTATTCGATATCGTAATACCATAATTTATCATCTGATGCCATGATACCACAATTGTGCTGAGGTCTACATGGTTTATTTTCACTGCAAATGAAGCACTTAAACCAGCAACCCAGTAAATAGCCTAATTTGATTTGCTATACAGTAGATATAGTCAGGAGATTCTGTGCTAGAAGTGTCACTGCTGTCATAAATATATCTGTGTCCCCCATTGCCAAAGCGCCCCTCTGAAATGTGTTTCACTTAATCGTTGCACACTGTTGGTGTGTAATTATGGTGTATTTATTTATCACCGGCCCAGTATCACGCTCATTTATTTAATATTTCACACTTCTTTACCCAAAGCAAAGCCTGTGTGGACTTGAATCGACTTCTCCATCTCTCTCTTTTTCGGTCGCCCTTCACAGAGCTCTGGTCATCTGATGAAGTGTGGCGGTGTGTGTTTGTGTGTGTGCGTCTGCCTCTCAAAGTGGTCTGTGATGCATGGCGACACCTTAATTCGATATTTTGGTGTGTGTGTGTGTGTGTGTTTGTGTGGCAGCGAACTGGGCCAAGAGAAGTGAGGAGAGAAGGAATAGGCAGCGAGTGAGTTCAGTCGACTCAGCAGCATGTGTCGAATGGAGTAAATTAGATCTAAACTGAGAGGGAGAGTAAATGAGAGAGACGATATATTTTATTAACAGCGACCTTATGCTGGCTACTATTACTGTCTGCTTTGACCTGTCTGTGTCCCTGGACTTCAAAGAAAACTTGATATGGCGAAGGCCGATCTGAAGTTGAAGGAAATAATGGCCGCGAATGGCCATCGCCAAAAGTTCATTTTTGACCCAAATGGCTTTACGTCACTTGGCTCCAACAGACATTTTAAAGGTCAAAGGTTAGAAGAGTAATGGCCACATGGTGCAATTAATGTTGGTATAATGGTGGCCACATCCGCCATCTCTCTCTGGTAATGGATTTTAAATGACGGTGGTTTCCACAGCACTGTGGAGAACGTTTCATTTAAAATGGGAGAACATGATGAGGATAATTTATCTCATTCTGCCTTTACATTTGTCTGGGATTTTTTTCACCCATCTTTGAATGTTTCTTGGTCATTCATTTGTCTCATGAGGAATGACGGTTGCTGAACATCAATCTTATGAAAACAGTGTGTGAAAAATGCTAATTACCTTCTAAATGATGGCACTAGCATGAGGTGCAGTCGATATTTACTGACAAATTTGCAATATTTTTATAAGTATGTGCTTGACATTGAGGAAGAGAGAATGGGAATGGAAAGTAACTAAGCAGGTCTCTATTGTGGAAAGATGAATGGAGTCAAAAACAGAATAGTGGAGGACTAAGGTCTGTCTTGTGAGAGGATGGAGAGTTCGGCGTGTGTTTGATATGGTGTCACGGACGCTGGAGGAGGCAGGAATTCTTCATATGGGTGGTCGGACAGAGGTCAGCAATCACTCTGGTGGTATGGCATAGAGATTTTTGTTATATAAACAAAAATGTGTTTAACTATAAAATATCGGGCTATTAATTCCTTAATTACAGGTATGTTACTAGAAATGAAGTTTGCAGCTACTGAACATTGTATAATCACTGCATCAGACAGGCAGGTAACTGCAGGAGTTTTTAATCAGAAAGTCATCTTTGATTACATTTGTATACATAACCAGTGACATTTTTAATACGATTTCTGAAATAAGAATTAAGAATTACTATTATTTTAATATGTACATATTTCTGTACATCTATTTTTTGTGCATATTAGGTCATTTCAGAAAGATGCCCCGCTTTGTCAAGCTGATCTTTAGCTTAGCAGAATGCTAATGTCAAACTCTATTGGAATCGATTGTGAGAGTCTCCTGTGTGGTCCGCAGAGTTGCTGCTTATGTAGGGCATTCTGAATCAGTCACTTATGAGCTTCTTTCTCTGTTAGGATACTAAGTAGGCAGTAAAAAAAGGAGGCAGCTCTCTAGGTTTTGAAATATACTGTATGCTAAACATTAAAGCATAATTTGATAACGAATCACACTAACCTTTAAAATGACTCAATCATCCTGAATTCAATTTCAATTTATCTAATTTTAAATCTTCTAGCACTTCTTGCAAACAAGAAAATGATTAAGCATACAATAGATTGTGTTTTGAATCACATGTATGAATTCATTCTGCTTACATCAGTTGTATTTTGAGATTGTTGTGGCAGAGAAATACACAAATGTTTTATAAGGCGGGTGCTGAAGGGACAGGATTGCGAGAGTGTGTGTGGTGTGATCAGCTGGTTACATGATAAAGTAAAAAATGTGTATTGTAAACCATTATACAAGCTACTAAAGAACTAGGACAGGGTTTGGGCTATATTTAAACACTTAAATCCAGCTATTTGCATCATTGAAAAATTGGCATATTTAGTTGGAGAACAAATTTATTTGTGAATTAAATGACGAAATGGCCTAAAGTAATGTTCAAAAGTTTGGGGTGGGTAAGACTTTTTATATTAATATTTGAAAAAACCAAGGCTGCATTTATTTGATCAAAAATACAGTAAAACAACAGTATTGTGAAGTACTGTTACAATTTCTGAAATCATTCTGTATGGTGATCTTGTGCTCAAGAAGCATTTCTTATTATTTCTTTATTATTAAATGTCTTATTTTTAGGTTTCTTTGATGAATAAAAAAAGATCAGCATTTATTTGAAATCTAACTTTTTTTGTAACATCATAAATATCTTTACTTTCACGTTTGGTCAATTTAATGTGTCCTTGCTGAATAGAATTATTCATTTCCTAAAATCAATAAATCAATAATCATAAACTTAATGTGTATGTTTGTGTATACATAGATGATGTTATCTGCATATTGTATGTGAATTGACACATTAATTTGTTGAATGTTTTGACGCTGCTTGAAATTCTTTCCATAGTGATTAGTTTTAATCATGCCGTGTATATCCAACTGTTCCACTATCTCTCTATTCCACAACATGCCAATCTACTATTCAGCCCTACCCAGCAGCCCTTCTTTTTCCATAGCCGTGTTTGACTTGCATCAGGCAGCACAGCTTGACTCCTCCACTTGTTGCTAAAAACGAATTTAGTCAATATTTTGGAGCATACACCCTACCATTCAAACATTTGGGGTCAGTGAGATAGAATTATACTTTATTCAGCAAAAATGCATTAAATTGATCAAAAGTGACAGTAAAGATATGTATAATGGTACAAAATATTTATATTTCAATTTCAAGTAGGCTGACCACTACTGTGCCACTAGTTCTGCCCCTGGTCATGGGAGAAGAGTGTGAGCCTGAATGAGAAGTAGCTGAAGAGCGCTGTTGTTTTTGGAAGTCCTGAGAAGAAAATGTTTTGAGAGCTACAAGTGCAACCTCCCTTTGAACTTGAGGATGGGATTGTCTTGTGGGTTTTAAGGCTATAGGTGGTGAGAGGGTGCCTGGGAAACAGGGAGGGGTGGTGTATATGTGTGTGCGTGGGCGAACAATTTGCCCGACCTAACAAAGCTTTCTTTGTTTTAAATCAGGGCCTATGGGGAGATGCGGTTGAAAGAGACTCCCTAGGAGCAGAATTCTGCAAATCTTTGTAGCTATTTCTTCGTTTTTATACATGATCAGTGGGAGACTGAGTGCCGTTTACAAAGGGAACTGTTTGTATTGGGGGTCATACTGTTTGTAATACAGGTCAGGCTGGTTATATAAACCGTGTATACACTCACATCCTACACAAATTATGGTATTAAGTGTGTAGTATGCAGTATCAGCTGTTTTTGCTTTTATTGCCATGTTTTTGATGTTTTTGATGCTTCATTATGAGTGCATTGGATGGTCACTTAAAGGGACAGTTCACCCAGAAATGAAAATCATTTTTCAAACATGAATTTCTTTTTTTTGTGGAACATAAAAGAAGATATTTTGTCCATACAATAAAAGTCAATGGGGTCCAAAACAACTCTGGTCCCCTTTGACTTTCATTGCATGAAAAAAGGCAACATCTTCTTTTGTGTTTCACAAAAGAAAGTCATAATCTCTTGTGGTTCAGTGCTTTATAGTTATTGTGGAAGATGTCTTATTGTACATTAGAAATTTCGGTGTATCTCATCAAACAGTGATAATATAGTATTTTTTATTTTAACTATGCCTTTAAAGGTCAACTGAAGTGTGTTGAAATACGCACTGTTATTCTATGTGTTGACGTCAGTTTAACTGAAACAGGAAGACAGGGCGGGACATATCAAGCAGCCCATGCCCTCTTTTTAAATAGCCAATCAAGCCAGTCTCTGGACCGGAGCAGACTGTGTGTGCACGGTGCGTCAGTTAGCATGACAAACCAGACTTCTTTTGCCCCAATGTAAAGCTTGTTTACACTGTCTGAATCGTTCCCTATCCCTTATATAGCGCACAACTTGCCATTCACCGTATAGAAAATACAAATCCTGTGAACAAGTGACCGATCTCAACCGGCACTTCAGCGTCTATTTATAGTGTAGGGGTGGGCGCTTCGGATTCTAGAGAGCATTTGATTGGTCAGAGAAGCTGAAGTACAAGGTGATGTCAAAAAAATCATTGATCCCTTTTGGTGGAAGTGACGAACTGCAAGCTTTTGAATGCTTGTATCTTCTAAATGTGAATTTTGTCACTGTTTTGGAGCACAATGGCTTATAGATAACCTTAAGACTAACATAGTGATACTAACACCCAAAAAAGTTTAATTTTGAATTCACAGGGACTTTAAGATTAAAATATAAATACTTTAAAACTGTTTAATCATCCTTCAGTGCCAATGTGAGGATGGCTACGAACAGCTGTTTTATTTAATACACTGAGCAAAACTAAGTTTCGATCACTTTAAAGTTTTGCCCTTGGTTTGGAAAGATGTCTAAAAACAAATTATCCACATTCACATGCTCATTTCAAATGACAATGTTTATCCTTAGAAAGTTAGCTTGTGTGCAAAATATAAATTATTCCTTCAATACTCTGTATGCATCAAAGAACACGTTCCCAATTATTTTTTCTATAGCCTCAGGCCATTTTTCTCTTTTCTTTCTCTTCGCTTTTTTTCCACTAAACTCCAAAGGTAATTTAATCTATCTTTGAAAATAACAGTGTTTTTTTGTTGTTGTTTTTTTTGCATTAGGACATTCAATTACTTTTCCTCAAGAAAAGTGTCCAGCTGTCTAGCGCACTCTTGTCTAACCTCGCCACGCTTAACGGTTTTCACAGGTAAAATTTCAAGCCTGGCCCGGGCATACCTGCAAACAGGTGACTTTGCTCACAGATGGAGGTTTTGTTTCCCTGGAGATGCTGTGCTGTGTCGTTTGCATCTTAGCCTCATAAATCTTTCATAAAGGATGTCAGTTTTGCTTACACGAAGCGAAAGCAACTGCCCCACAGGATAGAAGGGAAAACATGTGCAAAATGCGTGATTCCCACAAACTGTTGTGCACACCGCTGCCGTTTGAGTTCGTTTGGTTCGTGTCCAGCTGAAGTGGCATTCTGTGCACAAAGCAAGTGCACAAGACCCTTTGCACTTTCGACTGGCGGTCCAAACCAGGTGTTCTAAAGAACTTAAGTCTAATTCTCTCCTTAGTGCATTTATTCATAAGTCTTTTTGAACCGTCTCTCTCCCTCTCCCTGCCTCTCCCTCTCTCACTCTGTAAAGTGCTGGATAAATGTACACTTTGTTCTTGGGGATGTTTTGGTGCCAGCATTCATGAGGGTATGCTGCTATAGTGGCGACTGAGTGTCTGATCCATTGCTCATATTTCTTTGATCATTCCATCTGCACAAAACAGATTTCTAGCAAAGTGCTTCGCTAAAAGAGTGCACTTGTACCTGATTCACAATAAGCCGCTGTTATTGTTTGTAAACTTCACTTCAAAAAATATATTTCGTCATTCATTCATCCGTTCATTGATTGACTCACTCTCTCACTTGCACACTGAGAAGCTCAAAGTGTTCTGCTCATTATCAACATGATGTTGTTATTGATTTCTGCCACCAGCCTTGTGGTGTACAAATTTAGGTATAAAGTGCAATTAACCTGGTTTACTGCATAAATGCACAGTCTGCCGGGCGCTGGTCAGCCAAGCGAACACTTTAATCAATATTCTTTACCCCCATTCCTGTTTCTTATATAGCTGATGGATGTGGATATCTTGCACCGAGTGGCCATTTTCTTGTAGAAGGGTAAGGGTCTGGCTGGTTAGCATGGCCGGTTAGCCCCCGCTGGTAGATGCTGTTACTGCACTGTCTGGTCCCAAAAAGTATTTTTTTCAATTCAGTGAAATTTTGTAAATATCATATTGGGACCTCTAATTGAGCCTTAATTTTCCTCTTCACCATAGACACAACTAAACCTAATATTTTATAAACATATCATTTCTATAAAATATGTAAGGAATAATTGACTACGGCCGTTGAATTCTTAGAAAATAATGCACACCCGAGGTGGTAATGCGGCCACGACGCGAAGCGAGTTACACCTCGGGTGTGCATTATTTTCTAAGAATTCAACGGCCCGTCGTCAATTATTCTGCTTATACTACGGTTACCACACCTCAAGACATCGATCAGATGATATATTTCAAGGCATTTGTCCAGTTTTCCAACTTAAATTGCTACTGTGAGTTGGATTATTTCTTCCGCATCTCATCCAACGCCTCTGTTGCTAATTCCAAAATGTCATTTTAAACCTAGTAACGGAGGCTTGAGCCGTTGATAGCAGACAAATGCAGTTAATACAGTTAATAACTAAGTTATGAGAGAGAGAGAGAGAGAGAGAGAGAGAGAG